>JAJMZS010002977.1:0-86333 GCA_023807205.1 Isotricha prostoma | reverse complement strand
TTACTTCTGAGAATTCTAGAAAATTATTAAAGAATATTGAACCATATTTAATAAAAAAATTTACTGATAATAAATAATAGTTTGAAAGGGTTATTTTTTTGTATTTTTTTTATAGATAAGAATATATAATTTATTTTATATTTTTTAATTTAAATTATTATATGATTTTATACATAAATTTAATTTAATTATGAAGCCAAAAGAATTTAGGTAAAATATATTTTTAATACCATTAGACTAACGCTTCAAAATTACTTAAAAAAAGGTATAAAAAATATAAAAAATAATTCAATAATGACTTTAAATAATAAATTAAAATTAAGTAAAGAATCATCAAAGAAAAATAATAATATAATAAAAAAGAAATTGAATATAAATCCAATATCATTAAATTTAGAAAACATATCTTCAATACATAATAATAATAATATTTCAGTTAATTCATTTGATTTATCATTTACAAAAAATCATAGTTTAAATTCAGAAAATTATAATAATTCAAAAAGAAGAAGAAGAAATTTAATATTAAGAGGAAATCAATTTCGAACTTTTGATAATCCTTCAATTTCAGATTCTAATTCAAGTACACATAATTCATCAGCAAAATTACAAAATTTTTCAGAAAAAAATGTAAGAAAATTCTTATTACTTAATGAAAAAATGAAACATAAAGTACATTTTAGAAATAAAAATTCTATTTTAGGAAATGTAACAAATTCTTATACATTAGATTATTTACAAAATGAAAAAGATAAAAAAGAATTTCCTAAAATAAATAATCATAATCCTTATCTTTCTTCTTTTACTGATAGAGATTATTCAAATACAAATAATAATTCAAGAATTGAATATAATCATCATTTATCAAGAAATAAAAATTCAACTCCAATTAAATTATTTAATACTAGTAGAAATTCATTAATAAATATTGAAAATGAATCTCCTAAAGTTAATATTTATAAAAGTTGTTTAAATAATGAAAAAAATGAAAACAAGAAAAAATTTAAAACTATAATATTCAATCCAATTAAAAATAATGATATGATTAGAAATATAAATAGAAAAAAATTATTCAATTTAAATAAAAGAATAACTAGAAAAGTAAAAACCATATTCCATAGTGATTATAAAAAAATAAATAATATATATGAACCAAATGTAAAAGAAAAAATATATTATAAATCAGATTTAGAAATAGAATTAAATAAAAAAATAAATATTGATTTTAAAGAAAAACCAAAAAACATATTAAATAGAAGAAGTGTACCATATTATCAATTAGGAAAAGAATTAAAAGAATTAAAAAATATACCTGAACTTTCAAATATAAAATTAATAACTGATGATAATGATATATTTAAAAGTAAAAATAAATTAAAAAAAAAGAATATAAATATTAGTCATTATATTGTATATAATACAAGTTCAGAAACTGATAGTGAAGAGTCATCTGATTCAAATAATTCTTCTCAAAATATTAAATCTATGAATTTAAATTCAGATATAACTTCTTTTTTTATGTCACCTAAAAAATTAAAAGAAAAAGTTACAATAATTCCAAATCAACATTCAAAAAAAATTAAATTTGAAAATGATATTATTGATAAATTAACAAATATTGACAAAAAAATATTAAATCAAAAATTAAATATTATTCATTCTTTTCAAGAAAAAAATTTTGATTTAATTTGGTCTTATCAATCAAATATTAATAAATTAACAAATAAATCACATAGAGATAATAAAACAAATCTACAAATAATAAATTCTTTAAAAATTGACAAACGATTATTTTTTCATGGAAAATTATATGAAAAAACATATTTAAGATATGTATTAAAAATAAGAAATAAAAGAACTCCAATAAATAAAAATTTCCTTAATTCATATTTATTAGAAAAATATCTTCCAATTGATATTTATAATGAAGTATTTAAATTACATAATTTAATTCCTTCAAATCCAGAAAAAAAAATAAATATAAATATTTTTAAAAATTTCGAAATAAAATCACAAGTTTTTAAAAAAGATACTATTAATATAAAAAATATAAAAACATTTCATTCACCTCATAAAAGTCATAATAATAATCTTAAATTTAATTTTTTGCATAAAAAAAATATTTTATTTCTTTCTCGTTTTCATATTATTGATTATGAATATCATATAAGAACAGGAATAAAAATAATAAAATTTGAAGAAATTAAACCTAATGATTTATTAAATTTTCAAAAAATGAAAAAAAAAACAAATCACTTTTTAAATGGTGGTTCATTTAGACTTTTATTAAAAAAAGAAGTAAATAAATATAGAAGATCAAGTATATTAAAAGATTTAAAAATTTTAGAAAAGGAAAAAAAAGATAAAGAATATTTAAAAAAATCTTTAGAAAAAATAAAATTTTATGATAGAAAAATAAAATATAAAACAAAAAGAAAATCTAAAAAATGTACAATAACAAAAAAAACAGATAAAGAAATATTACTAGAAAAAGAAGAAAGATTAGAAGATGATTATCATTTTGTAAATAAATATCAAATGATATCTCGAGTGACAGATTTGAAAATGAAAATGATAGAAAATTTAGAAATAACAGAAACACTATTTTTTCATATTAAAGATAGAAATTATCCTATTTTTAAATCAGTATTTGAAAAATATAAAATTAATCCAGATACTTTTGATAAAGATGGTAATTCTTTATTAAGTTTAGCAGTACAAAGTAATACTTTTTTAATTGTTAATTATTTAATTAATCATGGTGCTTCAGTTAATACACAAAATAAAAATAATAATACTCCTTTACATTTTGCTTTGTCTTTTCATAATTTTGAAATTGCTGATATGCTTATTAAAAGTGGAGCTGATGAAAAAGTTAAAAATAAATGTGGAATGACTCCTTGGCAATGTTTAGATACAGGAATTTCTATTATTTAGTTTTATTCTTTTTTATTTTCTTTTTCTTCTTTTTTTATGAGGTTTTTTTATTGTTTGTTTTATATATTAAAAATATTATTATCTTAATTGATATATAAATAATTTTTTATTTTATATATACATATTTAAAATTTAATTTTTAGTTTTTAAAAATTTTGATTTTATAAATGAAAATCATAAAAAAAAATATAAAAAAAACCAACTCATTAGATATTTATATTATTAAATTAATTATTCTAATATTAAATTCATAATATCGATAACAATATAAAAACCATTTTCATATATTCGAAAAATTTAATAAATAATTAACATATTTTTTATATAAATTCTGATCAACAAATAAATCAAAATTTAATAATTCAATACAACTTCTTTCTAAATAATTCATTTCATCTAAATCAATACCACCAACTTTAGCATAATATTCATTAGTATAAAAACAATCTTCATTAAATTTTATTGCTAATAAACAACAAGAAATAAATAATCTATGAATATTATGAGGTTGAATTAAAAAATTATTCATACCACAAAGTTTATCACAATATATTAATGTTAATACTAAAGTTGAATCTTCTACACCAGAATATTTTTTTATTCTTTCTATATAATAATCTATTGGGATTCCCGGTATTTTTTTTGATGAAAATGGATCTCTTGAATCATGTTCTTGATTTGAATTTGCTTTTATAAATTCTAATATTATTTTTGATATTGATGATGTTAAAGATGTATTATTTAATTCATTGTTTTTATCATTATTATTCAGTGACATAATATAATAAATTTATTTGGGTTTATTAAAAAAATTTTTTTTTCTTTTTTTAAATTATATATAATTTATTTTAAATTAATATTAAATAAATTAAATTATTTATATATTTTTGATTTTTGATTCAATATTTTTCAATTCTTTTTTATATTAAATATTGAAGTTAAATCTCAATTTAAAGCAACATTTTAATCTCTTTCCAAAATTATTTTTTCATATTTTTCATCATAATTTTCATATTCTTTATTTTTATCATCTTTTATATTATCAAAAAAAAAAAATCCAATTTTTTGAGGTAAACCATAAGATAAAACAATACTAAAAAAAGCAAAAAGTAAATGTTCTAAAATATAAAAATTACCATTATTATCATATCTAAAATATAAAGGACCCATTAAAGTTCCAACTTTTCCAAATCCTTTATTATAAGATAAGCCTTTAGTTCTTAAAACAGAAGGATAAATTAAAGAAGTAATAATATAAAGAAGTAAATAAAGACAATTCCAACAAATTTCAGAAATATAAATTAAAATCATTTCAATTTTAATATCATCAATAACTAAACATATTGATAATAAAATATATGAAAATAATAATAATCCAACTAAAATTTGTTGAATATAGAATTTTTTAAATGCAAAAAATAAAAGTATTAAATAAAAACTACAAAAATCTCCAAAAAATGATAATAATGTTATAATATCATTTCCTGGATTTGGATTAAATTTTTTTTTATGATAATTTATTGCATCTTTTGATATTAAACATGCCATCCAAATATATGATAAAATTAAAAAATTTGATATTTGATTTTTTGATTTTAATAAATGAATTGGAGTATAATCTTTCATTTTATATTTACCAAATACTATTTTTGATATTGGATTTTTTTCTTCATAAATATCCATTTTTGACTCACATGATAAATTAGATGGTAATTGTTTATATTTTATTATATTATCATATTCACTTTCTATATCACTTTTTAATAATGATTGATTTATTTCATTATAAGATAATATAGTTTGATTTATAGAATTTTTGTCTTTATTATTATATGTTGATAAAAAATTAAAATCATCTTTATCTATTTTTCTATTATTAAAATTAGCAATTTTTTGTATATTTTCTTCAAAAGAATCTATGTTTCCATTTAATAAATTATAGATAGGACTTTCAATTAAATAAAATATAATTAAAATATACAAAATTACACTTAATATACCAAAAAAAATTGTTGTTATTTCCCAACTTTTAATAATAATATTAAAAAATGTGAAAGTAATCATTCCTGAAATAGGAAGACCAGAAATAATTAAACAAATAAAAATAGGAATATTTTGATGTTCAATTACTTCACTAATATAAACAAGTATAGTTATCATTATAATATAATTTAAAAAACCAATAATAATTAATAAACACATCATAAAATAGTAATTTTCAAATATACAAAAACCAAATAAAAAATAACAAATAATTTTAATTGGTAATAGAATTAATAAAGTAAATTTTCTTCCTAAATAATCTGCAAAAAAATATGAAAAAAAAGCTCCAATTATATTTGAAGATAAATATGCTATTTCTATAAAATTAGTTTTTTTTTTATCACAATATATTTTTAATCTTATTGTTAATGAATTAAATGATTTTGAATAATCAATTTTAAATTCTTTATTAATATCATTTTTACACATTTCAATTTTTAATAATACACTTTCAGTATTATTTGGAAGAAAAATATAAGGAGGATCATCTAAATATGGAACAGCAATATTAAAATATTGACAACTTGTAAATTGAAAAATAAATATTAAAACTATTATAATTTGATATTTATTTAATAAACCAGCTTTTTTAAATACATTATTTAATTTTTTTGATAATTCCTTCATTATACTATTTTTTTTTTTAAAATAAAAATAATATTTTTTAAAATTTTAAAAACTTTAAAAAAAATAATTATAAAAAAAAATATTTTTTTAATAAAATAAAATATAAAATATTTAATTATTATTTTAACTAAAATGAATAAAATACAACCAAATAATTCATTAAATGAAAAATCACTAACATCAAGTAGAATAATAAACATATCAGAGTTAGAAAAATTATTTAAAAATGATTCAAAAAGAGGTATAATAGGTTCAAAAAATTTTGGAAATACATGTTATATGAATAGTGCAATAGCATGTTTTAGTAATACAATAGAATTAACAACATATTTTCTAACAAAACAATATAAAAAAGATTTAAATCCTGATAATAAATTAGGTTGTAATGGGCAATTAGCAACAGAATGGTATAATATATTAAAAAAATATTGGATTGGTAATAAAAAAAACGGTGATCCTTCAAAATTAAAAAAAATATTCTCAAAATATGTTAAAAGTTTTAAAGGTGATGAACAACAAGATATACATGAATTTATTACATTTTTTTTAGATTATTTAAATGAAGATTTAAATAAAATTAAAAATAAACCTTATATTGAAATTGATGAACAAAGAAATGATGAAGATGATATTAATTGTTCTAAAAGATTTTGGGATTTACATATTAAAAGAAATGATTCAATTATAACTGAATTATTTACAGGACAATATAAATCAACAATTAAATGTCCTAAATGTAATTGGATTAGTAGAACTTATGATCCTTTTAATACTATTTCTTTACCTATTCCAGATAGAAAATTTGCTAAAAATGAAATATTTAATGATATTGTTATTTATTTTATTCCTACTTTTTCTATGAAAAATACTTTAAGAATTAATTTAAATGTACAACAAGATATTACTTATAATGAACTTATTGAAGAGATTAAAAAAATAGAAGATTTTCATTATAAACTTAAATCATTTAATTATATGGAGGTTGTTGAGAAAGAATGTGTTAAAATACCAGAAAATGATAATATACTTTCCACAGATAATTATACTTTTTTATATGAAAAAGATGATGAAAAATGTGATATTATTATTCCGCTTTATTTTTGTAAAAATAGTCAAAATAAAGGAATTGAATTTTCTGCTTTTCCTAGATTTCTTTATGTTAATAAAGAAATGTCTTTTTATGAATTTAACAAAAAAATTTTTTTCTTTGCTAGAAAATATATTAAATTACCTATTTTTGAAGATGAAAGTATTTCTGAAAAAAATTTTGAAAAAATTTATTCTAATAATGATAATGATTATTTAGATGATGAAATGATAGATTTATTAAAAAATATAATGGAAAAAGAATATAATGATATTTTAAAAAATAAAAATAATAAATATGAAGAATATTTTAAAGACTTTCCATATAGTTTATATATAGATTCAAAAATTGATGATGATTCAAATAATGATTCAAAATTGAGTAAAAAAAAAAAAAAAATAAAAAAATTTTATTTAATAAATATTAATGACCAAAATGATATAACAGAACAATTAAATAACATATCATTAGAAAATAAAATAACAGAAATAATAAAATATTGTTGTGAAAATGAAAATAATTCAGAAAAGTTTTATTTAATATTAGAATTTAACTCAAAATCAAAATTTGTAAAAAAAAATCAATTAAAATTTAATTCCTCAAGAAAATTAGAAGGAAGAGTAAAAAAACACGTATCTGAAAATTACTATAATGTAATAACATTATTTGATTGTCTTGAATATTTTAGAACAGAAGAAACATTAGAAAAAGGAAATGAATGGTATTGTAAAAAATGTAAAGAATTACGTTTAGCAAAAAAAAAAATGGAAATATTTTTCCTACCAAAAATTTTAATATTTTGTTTAAAAAGATTTACAAATAGAGGAAAACACATAATAAAAAATGCACAAAATGTATTTTTTCCAATTGAAAATTTAGATATGGAAAGATTTATTGTTAGTCCTTATAAAGAAAATTGTTTATATAATTTATATGCAGTTTCAAGACATTATGGTTATATGAATGGTGGTCATTATACTGCAGTTTGTAAAAATATTAAAGGTTGGTTTGAATATAATGATGAACAAATTAGTCGAATTGATACTGATGATATTGTTAATAATAATGCTTATATTCTTTTTTATAAAAGAGTTGATGATTAAATCATAAGAGAGTATTTTTTTTTAAATTTTATTATTTATTATAAAATTGGTTTTATTTCTAATTTTTTTGAAATAAATAATAATGTAATTAATTCAAAAAATTTTTAAATAAAAAATTTATTTTTTTTATTTTTTTATTTTAAAAAAATGACGTATGAATGGAAACCAAAAGGAGATAAAATAAAAACAATTTTCTCAGAAAAAGTTGATCCAAATAATCCTCTCCCAGAATATCCAAGACCAAATTTAATAAGAGAATCATGGTTAAATTTAAATGGTTTATGGGATTATACAATAACAGATATTTCCAATACAGAAATTCCAAATTCTTTTCCAGAAAAAATTTTAGTTCCATTTCCATTAGAATCATCCTTATCAGGAGTAATGAAACAATTAACAGAAAAGCAAATTTTATGGTATTATAAAAAATTTAAAATTCCAAAAGATTGGATAATAAAAGAAGAAAATGATAAAAAAAAAAATAAAATAATAATAAATTTCGGTGCAATAGATTGGTCAAGTGAAATATATATAAATAATAAATTAGTAGGAAATCATATTGGTGGTTATACACCATTTAATTTTGATATAACTGATTATTTAACTTATGAAGAAGAAACTTTAATAGTTAAAGTAATAGATCCAACTGATAAAGGTTATCAACCAATTGGAAAACAAAATTTACGTCCTGGATTTATTTTTTATACTCCAGTTTCTGGTATTTGGCAAACTGTTTGGATTGAACCTGTTAATAGTGAAAATTATATTAAGAGTATTAATTATGTTACTGATATTGATAAAGGAGATGTTACTTTTATTTTTAATTGTTGTGAAAATGATAAAATTGATATTGAAATTTATGATAATGATAATAAGGAATTGATATTAAAATCAAATGGTGAATGTAATAAAAATATATTAATTAATATTCCAAATTGTAATTTATGGTCACCTTCAAATCCTTATTTATATAATTTAAAAGTAAATTTAATTAAAAATGATAAAATTCTTGATTCAATAAAATCATATTTTGCTCTTAGAAAAATATCATATTCCAAAGATGAAAAAGGTATAAATCGTATAGAATTAAACAATAAAAAAATATTTTGTTTAGGTCTCCTTGATCAAGGTTGGTGGCCAGATGGTTTATATACTGCACCAACAGATGAGGCATTACAATATGATATAATAAAAACAAAACAATTAAATTATAACACAATAAGAAAACATGTTAAAGTAGAAAGTGCACGTTGGTATTATCATTGTGATAAAATAGGAATTTTAGTATGGCAAGATATGGTAAGTGGTGATTTAGGTCCTTTTTATCTTTTTACTTGGAAACCAAAAGAAATTGGAGGTGGAAGTGATAGACCAAGAACACAAATTTCAATAGAAAATTATAAAAAAGAATATGAAGATATAATAAATTTTACTAAAAATTTTCCATGTGTAATTATGTATATTCCATTTAATGAAGGATGGGGACAATTTAATACAGAAGAAATTACACAATTTACAAAAGATAAATTAATTAATTGTGATAATAAATTAATAAATTCTGCTAGTGGAGGTAATCATAGAAATTGTGGTGATATACTTGATTTACATAATTATCCAGAACCAAAAATGTTTTTAAAAGATGAAAATAAAATTAATATTTTAGGTGAATATGGTGGAGTTGGAAATGAGGTTGAAAATCATGTTTGGAATGATAAATGTTGGGCTTATATTAAAAAGAGAAATGGTGAAGAAGTTACTTCAGATTATGTAAAATATGGAAATATGTTAATTGATTTAATTAATGATGGTTTTTCTGCTGCTATTTATACTCAAACTACTGATTGTGAAGTTGAAATTAATGGATTAATGACTTATGATAGAAAAGTTTTAAAAGTTGATAAAGAAAAAATTAAAGAAATTAATAAAAAGATTATTGATAAAATTTAAAAAAAAGGAAAAAAATTTTTTTTTAATAATTTTTTTAAGTTAATATTTTTTATAATTTAATTTTAATTTATTTCTGTTAATTTAAAACGACAAACTGGACATGTATTATTATTTTTTAACCATATTGAACAACATTTCCAATGGTATATATGACCACAAGGTAATAAAACAGTTTTTTCTTTTTTTTTAATTTCACTAATACAAATACAACAATTGGGTAATTCTAAAACTCCATTGGAATTCTTTTTACAATAATTATTATTCATATCAAATTTTTTTAACTTTCTTAATATTGACGAACTTGTTGGTTTATTACTATTACTATTATTATTATTATTATTATTATTATTTAATTCTTCGTTCGTTGTTAAAGTTAGTTCAAAAGGTCTCAATAAAATTGGATTGAAATTTGAAAAATAATTTCTTCTAAAAATATCTAATAATGGTAATTCCAAAAAGATATCTTCAAAAATATCATCATCCAATACAAAATTTTCAGATTGGTCATCTAAATTATTTAAATTTAATAGTTGTATATTATTATTATTATTTCTATTTTGATTTATTGAATCAAAATTTATTTCTGCTAATTCATTTTGGCGATTATAAAAACTATTTTCGATTTCATCAAGTATTGCATTATAATCAATAATTCTATTAGTTGTTTTTCTTTTTTTTGGTTTTGTTTTTACTTCTTTTTTTTTTTGTTTTGAAATTGTTTTATCTTTTGTTTCTTTATGTAATTTCTTTTTTTTGTTTAATAATTTAATTTCTTTATCATTACTTTCACTAGATGAACTTCTATCGTATTTCTTTGTTTTATTTGATTTTGTTTCATTTTTTAAATTTGATTCAGTCCTTAAAGCAGATAATTTTTTATATTCCTTTCTTATATATCTTGGAGAATTACTCATTTAAAATTTAATTAAATTTATTTTTTGTTTCGAAAATATATAGTTTTGATTTATATTTTTCTATTTTTTTACTTATAAAATTTAAAATTATATTAGATTAAAAAATTAAAAAATATTATTTTTTAAAATTAATAAATTAAGAATTAGTTAATGATTTACCTAATTTCTAAAAATAAATAATTGAATTTTTTTAAGTTTTAAATAATTTATAATTAAAGAATTATTTGAATAAATTTCTGATAAAAAATATCTATTAATTTTTCTTAATTTATAAAAGAGAATTTTATTAAATAATTAAAAATAAAATAAATTAATCTAAAAAGAAAATTTCATTAATATTAAATTTTATTATAATAAACTGAAAATATTAATTTTAAACAGTATATATCTATTTTTATCTTAATAATATTTTACTATTTATTAGATGTAATTTAAAATTACATATAAATAATATATAAAACAAAATAAGTAAAAATAGCATAAAATTATCTAAAAAGAAATAAACAATACAATTCAAAAGGTTAATAAATTTTTAAAACTTAAAAGTAAAATAATGTTAATATTTATATTAAAATATTTGGTTATTAAAAATAATAGAATGATTAATGGAAGACAAAAAACAGAAAACACAAATAAATTAAAAAATAATGTATCAAATGTATTTTCATCATATAATACTAATATAAATAATAAAAAAACTTTAAGGTCAAAACAAAATAATAAAAACCAAAAATCTAATATAAGTTTTTATACAAAGACAAATCCAAATCAATTAATAAAAAATAAAAAAATAATTCATAGAAGTACTAAAAGTGAAATTATAAATTTTGATATTAATAATACATTTTCTCATGATAATGTTTTTAAATCATTTGAAAATTTAAATAATAATAATTTCACAAATATTTTAAATCAAATTTCTTTTATAAAAGAAGAAAAAAGTTCTTTAATTAAAAAAGATAATGAAAAAAAAATACAGAAAACAATTTTTTTCTCATCTCCAAAAAGTCAAAAACAACAAACAATTAAAAAGAAAACAAAATATAAAAAACATTTACATAAATGTAATTCAGAAAACAATTTAAATTTAGACCATAAAATCCCATCTTCTTATTACAATTATAAAATATCTTTTCCTTCAAATTTGATTAAAAGTAAATCAACAGAAAAATATTCAAAAAAAAATAAGAATTATATCAATAAATCACAACAAATATTAAGTATAAAATTTGTTGATTATCTTAAATATGTCGATATTATAATTTTAATTCAAAAAAATATTAGAGGTTTTTTATTACGTCATAAACGTAATGTATTATATAATAAAATAATTAAATTTTCAAATCATATATGTTTTGCAATATTAATTCATGCAAATTTAACAAAAAGATTTGGTTTTAATCTAATTAAAACTTATCAAAAGAAAATTATATATAAAAGTCCAATTAAACCATCTTTAAATAAAAAAAATAAAAGTAGAAATAGTGAGAAAAAAGAAAATAATATCACTAAATTAAATAATATTGAAGAAAAACAAAATAATTTAGTGAAAAATGTAAAAAAATCAGATATTAAAAAAATAAATATTTTCTTGAGTACTGATGATAAAGAAACATCAAAAAACAATCAAATAATGAATAATATTAATGATAAACCATTAATTTCAGAAAGACTTTTATCAAAAAGAAGTGAAAGAGGATATAAAATTCAAAAAGTTTCTAATTTTAGTTTGAAAACTAATAAAAAACAAAGAGAAGTTTTTTCTAAATATAAACAATTATATATAATTGCAATGGAACAAAATGAAAAATTATTATATAAATTAAAATTACCACATAAATTTAATGAACCTCTTAAAATAAAAAAAAGAGTTTGTAATCAAAGTTATATTCCAAAAAAAAAAGAATATAAAATTAATTCAAAAGTAAATGAAATCAATATTATAAATAATAATAAAAGTAATAATGAAAAAAACAATAATATAAAAAAAAATATTAATAATATAAATAATACAACAATTAAATCAACGCATATAAAAAATAATTCAAAAACTTTTAATCAATCAACATATTTTATTGTTGATAAAAATAATTCTAATTCCTCACCAACTGTAATTACAATTAATAACAATTTATCAAGTAGTAATAGAAAAGGAAAAGTATTTAATAATATATTACCTGAATATAAATATATAAATATTAATTTAAAAGGTAATATATTTGAAAAAATTTATACTGTTAATAATTTATTATCTTTTTATATAAAATCAAATAAAATTTCTTCTTTTAATTCTTTATCATTAATTAGAGAATATGAAAATTATATTTTTTCAAAGAAAACTAAAAGTTTTAAAAATTTAGAAGAATCAAAAAATGATATTTTTGATATAAAATCCTTAAATGAAAAAAGAAAACTTATAAATTTATCAGAATCGTTTATTAATTTCTCTTTAATACATAATAAAAAATTAAATAATTTTGAATTTAAAAATTTAAATTATTTTACAATTATGTCAAATGGAAAAAAGACTATTTTTGAAATTGAGAAAAATTTAAATTTCTTAATTAAAAATAATGCATTTAGAGTATTTAAAAATGTTTTAGAAAGTAATATTGAATCATTATTATATGAACCAATAAGTTTTAAAAAAGAAAAAAAATTTGAAATCAAAAAAGAAAATGAATTTTCCATTGAAATTAAGAAAAAAAAAAAGAAAAAAAAAGTAAAAAATAATCAAATAAAAATTAATTCTGATAAAATATCTGAAATGAAAAAACCTAATTGTATAAATAAAAAAAATGAAATTATAAATAATACATTTGAATTAATCTCAAATAAAAAAGATATTTTAAATAAGATAAATAAATATGAAGAAGTTATTTCATTTAATATTATTAATAATGAATTAAAGAAAAATGGAAAAAACTTAATGATATCTCATTTAAATATTGACTATTTACCAATAAAGAAAAAACAAATTAAACATGTAAATTTTATGAAAAGGGAATGGATTGAATTACCTAATAAAACAATAAAGTATATAAAAAATTATAATAAATCATTTGTATTTCATTGTTTAATTGAATATATGAAAAAAATTAAAAAGAAAAATATAATTAATAGAAAAGGGCAAAAAATATTAAAAAAATATTTAAATAAAAAAGATTCAAATATCAAAAATAAATTTTTTACAAAATATAAAGATGTAATTAAAATAGAAAAAATAATAGAAAAATATTCAAAACAAAATAAAAGGGTTAAAAATAAAAAATTTATTAATGAAAATATTAATACTTTAAATAATAATAATAATGAAAAAATACTCAAAGAATTCGATAATAATATAATTAAAACTGAAGAAAGTTATAATAAACCTTATAAAATAAGTTTTAAAATACCAAGAACAAGAAGATGTTCAGAAAATATATTAAGATTGAATAATGAATTATTAATGAAATCAAGTCATTCAAATGATAAATTAGATTTTAAAAACGGTTTAATAAATAATATAAATTCTCAATTTGATAATGCAACATCACAAGATTGTCCAAAAAAATTAGTTTCAATGAAATCATTAAAAAGTGTAAGAAAAAACACTGATAATAATATTAAACCACCAGATAATATTTTAAAAACATCAAATAATAATCCAACATTTAATTCAAATAGAATAATTTTAAAAAAAAAACCAATTAATATTGTTAATGAAGTTAAAAATAGCTATTTAGAAAATTTAATAAAAATAAAAGATAATCAAAATAAAAAAAAACTATTTAATATATGGAAAAAATCATCAAAGTCAAATAGAATATTATCAATTAAAAAAAGTAATATTAAAAAAGAAATAAAACCAAAAAGACAATTAAAAGTAAAATATATTAAAAAAAAACCATTTAATAAATTTAAAGAAAAAAACAATTCTGATTCATTAAATTCAAATTCATCAAAAGGTTTTAAACAAATGAAAATAATACACAAAATTTTTGATGGAAGTGGTGAGATAACTTCAATTAATGATAGTAATTCTTCTAAATTAAGTGAAACTTTTACAAATGTTTTTGAAAATTTAAACATTAAAGATTCTCTTATTTTAGATAAATATTTAACTGTAAATAAAATTATTTTGAAATGTAAAAAATTTATTAACTTTGAAAAATGGAAATATAATATTATTAAAATAAGGAGAAATAATAGGAAAGTTACTAGTAATAAAAAACATTTAGTTAAATATTTATTAATGATGATGATATATAATTTTACTTATTTAGAACAATTAAAAAAATCACTTGATAAAAGAAGAGATTATTTACTAGGTAAAAGTTTATTTATTTGGTATAGACATTTTTATTGTTTTCATAAATCTATTAATTAAATATAAATTGTTGTTTTTATATGTTTTTATTTCTTAAAATTTTAATATACAATATATATAGATTTTAAATAATTACTTATTATATAGATTTATTTATTATATATTAATAAAATATAATTTTATTCAATTAACGAAAAAAAAATATTTGAATATAAAAAAATAATAAAATAAAAAAAATGCATTATTCCTATACTCCAAGACCAATAAACCGAATGTAAAAATAGAAAAAAAAATAATTTTTTTAACAAAAATAGTATGCTTCAGAAGACATTAAATAGAAATAGAAATTCAACAATGACATTAAATTCATTAATAGATTCTCAAATAAATGGTTATAATCAACAATATTATCCAATTAATTCAATAATGAACACAAATCAAAATAATTCATATTCTCCAATTCCATTATATAATTATCAAATAACAGATACAACATATTATCCAATTCAACCAATATCAAATTCTTTAATTTTACCAAAAATTCAAATTGGAAAAGCACTTCCTATAAATAATAATAATAATTATTATAATTCATGTAATTCATGTAATTCTTGTAATTCATGTAATAATTGTTGTCTAAGTATTAAAGATTTATTTTTTTTATTATCTCATATTCCAAAAAAAGAAGAAAAAAAAAAAATTGAATATTTTAATCCACCTCCTGAAGAAAAAATTGAATTAAATCCACCAAATCCAAAATTTCCTATTATTAATAAAGAAAAAGATGATTTACCAATTCTAAAATTACCAAAAAAACTAAATGAAACTAAGTCAACTTTTAGAAAAACAAGACCACATAGTACAAAAAGAAGTAGAAAAAGTCAGATTAAAAAGAAAAAAGGAAGAGATTGGTGGAGATTAGCATGGAATTTTTTTAATTTATATGTTTTTATAAGAAGTGCTATAAAATATTCTAGACATGGAAAAGAAAGAGATAAAAAAATTAAGGAAATAGAAAAAAAAATAGGTAATGATTTATTTATTTTAAAAGATTGGATTATTAGTATGGAACAACCATTTTGGAATGAATTTAAAGTTTTTAAAGATTTAAATTTATCTTATGGAAATACAAATCCGAAAAATAAAATAAAAAAAGAAACTCAAAAAATAAGAGCAATAATACAAAAATTTATCGAAAATTTAATAAATAAAACTCAAAAATTAACAGAAATACCAAAATCAATTCAACATATAATATATAAATATATAAAAGAAAGAGCATATTTTCCAAGAGAATTTTTTACAACTTATCAAATATATCGTTTAGATTTTCATTTTTATGGAGGAATTAGAATGGTTAATGATGATGAAGCTTCAATGATTTTATCATTATTATTAATTAATGGTGTTGTAGTTAAACAAATTTTATATCATATGGGAGAAAATTTTGCAGAATTTAATAATTTAAAAGATATTGATACAAGTGCTAAATATATTGGAAGTATTATTTATTATTTAACTAGAGATACTTTTAAAGATCAACCTAATTTACATAAAATTTTTGAAGCTGTTTTAAATTATTATAGAAATTATGATGCTGAAAATAAAGATTTAGATTCTTGTGAAGATATTTTTGGAGAAGATATGATTTATAATGATAAAGATGAATTTACTCTAAATTTAATTCCTTATAATGAAATTAGTCAATTTTGGGATTTAAATAAAGATTTTGTTAATAATTATAAAAAATTGATTTATGGTTGGGCTGTTAATTTATGTAATATAATTAAAGAAAAATATGCTAAAAATGACCCAGAGTTAAAACCTAGAAAAAGAATTAGAAAATCAAAAAATTATTAAAGGGTATTGAATTAGTATATTTGATATACTTTATAAATTTTAATTTACAATTATTTGTGTTTAAATTAATTTTTAGAATATGGTTAATTTTATAAAAGTGATATTTTATATATATTTAAAATATTTATAAATATGAAATATCTAATAAAAAAAAATATCATTATTCACTAATTAATGAAACATTAAAATATTAAAAAAATCAAAAATTAAAATAAACTTTTAATTTTTTTAATTAAATAAAAAAAAATCAATTTTAAAATAAAAAAAAAAGTTTATTTAATAACTCTATATTTAACAGCAAACATAATCCAACAAGAATAAACATTTTGTGGATAAGGATACAACTTACATCTAATAGCAAATTGAACTTGATCTCCTCTAGAATTTAAAATATCTTTCCCAATTTCATTATTTAAAATCATTCCAAACATTTTTTCAGTATCTAAATCATTAATTTGAAAAGGATAAGCTTTAAAAGTAAAACCTTCAGGAACATTATTTTTAACACTTTGTTTAAATTCTTCATTTCCATAAGTTAAATTAGTAACTCTTTCCATTTCATAATTAACTAAAGCAGGAGAAATTAAATGAGCTAATTTCATATCAAAAACAGTTTTTAATTCAATAGAAGTTCTATATTTAGCAATTTTATTTTTTAAAATTTTTTCAATATCATTTTCAATTTTAAATTTATCAACATTAATAATATCTAAAATAGGAGTAACAGAATATTTAGGTAAATTATCAATTTTTTCTTTAGGAATACTTTTCCAAAGAGTTTCATCTTCAAAATCATAAATAGTATTAAAAACAGAATCATCTTTTTGTATATTACCATAGAAATTTTTATCATTCCAAATACAATGAATTTTCTTATAAAATCTAAATACTTTAGGATCATCAACTTTAACTCTTTGTCCAGTTAAACTTTCCCAGAAAGTAACATCAAATTTCTTATCATTAATTTTATTTCTAGAAAGAACCCATAAATGAGGACCATTAACAGCAACACCAGAAACAACAAAAGCATTTAAACCGAAACCAAGAAGTAAATTACATAATAAAACAACATGATCTTCAACATCACCTTTCATTAAAGAAAGGAATGAATGCATAGTATGCCAAATTTCAATTTTTTCTCCTCCTGGATTTTCTCTTCTTTCAAAAGGAATTAAAGAAACAAAACGAGCTGCTTCATAAGGAGTATTAATTACTCTTCCTGATGATATACTTTCAATAAGTGAAGTTGCTGGTTTATATGAATAATTTTCTCTGTCTTCAGTAGGAAGAAATAATTTAACTATACGATTTGCATTTCCTGGTCTTATTGTTTTATAATCATCCCACCAATGACTTGTAAATTGAATAAAATCTTGTGTTTTATCTATTTCACTTTTTCTCTCATCATTTAATTGATCTGTTATTAAATTTTGAGATAGTAAATTTGATTTATCTATTAAAGGAATTAATGATAATGTCATTTGTACTGTTCCTACATTTACATTATTTAATGATGATGGTGATTTAAATTCAGTTTCAATTTTATAGTTTCCATAACATAAAACCCATCTCCATTCTATTGATTTTGATGATATTATTTTTGTTGTGTTATCTGATGCATTATATAAAAGAATTACTATGTGAATTGGAGAATTTATTTTACGAAGAATATTATAATTTAATTCAAATTCTGAATTTAATGGATTAAAATCTAATAAAAATGATTCATCTATTATAAATTGAGATCCTGTTTGTATTTTTTTTGTGTGGAAACGTTGACCAAAAAATTGAATGTCAAATACAAAATATGATGGTGATTGAGATGAACTTTGAGAAAGTATATTTTGATTTTCGTAATCTATGAAATTTGAAGCTTTGTTTAATTTTAAAAATAATTTTAAACCATCATATTGATCTTTTGAAAATGGAATATTTGATGATTTTTCTTTATTTTTTGCTTCTTTAAAACTTGTCATTATTTCATCTACTAAACCAGCTTCTTTTATTTTTCTCATTACTTCATCTTCACTTTGTGAACCTGAATTTTCAGTAATTTTCTTTATTTTTTCAAATAATCCCATTTTATCTAATTGCGCATTTATCATCATTTTTAAATTATCTTTATTTGCATTTGTAAATTGATTATCATTTTTTTGTTCCTCTTCATCTGAGTTATAATCCATCATATTTATTATTAAAAAAAAAATAATAAGTTTAATAATTAAAAAAATAAAAAAAAAATAAAATTAGATTTTCAAGAATTTCTATATTTTTTTATATATAAAAAAAAAAAAAATGAAGTTAAATCAATCATCAATAATTTTTTATAAACCAAAAATATCAAAAGTAAAAACAGTTTTAATAGGAGAAACAGCAGTAGGAAAATCTTCAATAATAAATCGTTTTACCAAAAATAAATTTATCCAAGATTTCGAGCCAACATTAACAGGATTATGTGTAAATAAAGAAATAAAATATATACAATTAAACAAAATTATTCGTTTTGAAATTTGGGATACAGCAGGACAAGAAGTTTATAGATCATTAACAAAATTATATTATAAAGATGCTTCAATTGTAATATTTGTATATGATATTACTAGAAAAGATACTTTTGAAGAAATAAGAGATTATTGGTTTAATGAAGTTTCTAATAATTGTCCTAAAGATGCTGTTTTTGCTATTGTTGGAAATAAAGATGATAATTATGAATTTGAAGATGTTGATAAAGATTCTGTTATTGAATTTTCTAATAAAATTAATGCTCTTTTTAAAAAAACTAGTGCAAAAATTGGTACTGGAATTGAGGATTTGTTTTTTGATATTGGATTAAAATATTTAGGTTTTGAAAATAAAAATATTTTAAGTCAAACTTATCTATTCAAATCAATTGATGATTTCTATGATAAAAATATAAATAATAAAAATATTCAAGATACAAATAAAGAAAAAAATTCAAAATTTACACTTAATAATAATAATCATGATGATAATATAAATAGTAGTAATTGTTGTAAGTAATTTTTTTTTGATTTTTCACTTTTATATTTATTAGTTTATTAATCAATTATAAGTTTTTGATTTTTATTTTATTTTTTTTGATATTTTTTTTATGATTTATAATTTTTTTATATTTGTTTAATTTAAAATTATTAAAATTTTTAAAATATAAATTAAAAATAAAGAGTATAATTTAATCTCTTCTAGTAGAATTATCTGCAATTCTATTTGAATTTAAACTACTTTTTGAATCATATTTATAATTTAAATTAAATAAATCAGAAGTTTGTCCAAAAGATTTTTTATAATGTGAAAAAATATATTTTAAAATATAACATTTAAAAGCAATTTCTCCAAAAGTTAAATAATATATTAAATTATGCATAAATTTAAGTGATGACCAAAATTTATTATTTTTTTCTTTATCTTTAGAATGAGACCAAACAAATGTCATTATAATAATCCAAATTAAATCAATTAAAATCATTATAATATTTCCTTGAAAATTTATTTTTTCTATTAATTGAGTATAATATTCATAATAAATAATAGTTATTATTATAAGAAAAAAAGAACCAACAATATTAAAATCAACTTTTAATATGCAAGAAAAAATTCCAATAACCTAATTAAAAAAAATATAAAATAAAAAACAAATTACAATTAAAATATAATATAATCTCCTTAGACCCTCACTAAAATTCATTTAATTTAATTCTTTAATTTAAAAAAACAATTTATTTTAATTTATAAAATGAAAAATTAAAAATAAAAATAATTAAATTTATTAATAATTCATTCTTCTTCTATTTTTTTTATTTACTCTTTGAGCATTATCATTATTATTTCCAATATTTTCAACATCATAAGGATTTAATTGTTCAACATTTTGTCCAAATTCTATCTTTCCATCTAATAAATATTCATAAAAATCAGTAGAATTACAAACATTAATTCTAAAAGGATTTACTCATTTCTTCAATCATATTATCAAAATTATCATTTTCAATAAATTCTTCATTCATATCAATATTTTGATTTTCTACATTATGAAATATATTATATTCCCATAATTCTTCTTTATATCTTATAATTTCAAAAATATTTTCATCATCATTTTGATAATCAATTTCTTTAGTACCACTTAAATATCTTGATATATATTTTCTTATTGTTGTTGCTAATTGATTTTTTGTTATTTGTCTCTTTTTTTCAAAATATTTATCTAAATCTCCTTTTTGTTTATCATCTAATTTCTTTTTATACATTTCAGAAACATTTTCAAATATTATTCTATAAGATAAATATTCTATAAATTCATATAAATCTATTAATTCTTTTATTTTAATTTCTCTTCTTTTTATAAATTCTTTTGTATTTTCAGGTATTTGAATTATTGGTGGTAAAGCATCAATTGCATCTGAAATTAATGAATCTCCATTTATATTTGATTTAGCTTTATGATAATGAAAAATTAATATTTGCAAATTAAATAATATTTCTTTATAATCTGCATAAGCAGCTAAATCATTTCTTAATTCAATTTTAACATTAGTATTTATTTTTTTTTGAGGATAATTCTCATTAAAAATTTGAATAACATTTGAATTTTTACCAATATAACCTTCAAAAGCATAAATAATAAAATCTTGTTCAGTAGAAAATTTTCTTTTACCAGGAAGCAAAATTTTTCCTAATTCAATATTAATATTTTTAAAATCATATTCAATATCTCTATATTTCTCATAAACAATATCATTATCATTATTATAACAATTTCTAAAAGAATAACAAGAAATTAATTCGTAAAATGAATAAAAAGTATCACTATGAATATCAAATGAAACAACTTCTAAACTTGTTGCTTTTTGACAAGAAATTTCTTTTTCTATTTGTTCTTTAAAAGATCTTAATTCACTAAAACCAATATTTCCTAAAATTCCATTTAAAAATGAATTTTGATATTCTATAAATTGTGAATATGCTGCTGCAATATACATTCCATATCCAAGTTCACCATTATCATTTAATACATATGCTATTGGATCTTCTTTTGATATTTTTTTTTCTTGTGTTAATACTTTACAATCTAATTGTTTTGCAAATTTTGATATTGAATTATATCCTCTCTCAAAATTTTCATATTTTTTCTTTATTTTTTCATCATTTATTTGTGCTAATTCATTTTTTATTAATATTCTTTTTGATTCAACTCTTGTAATTTTATTTGAATATTTTAATAAAGCGTAATTTTCAAAAGGATTCATTAATAAAATATTTTGAAGTCTTATTATTTCTTCAGTTTTTAATCTATATTGTTTTAATATTGATACTTGATTTGAGTCTATTTGTTCTATTTTATTCCAGAAATCTTCTTCTGAAGGATATTTTGGAACTGTTAAATATTTTATGATTGGATAATTATTTTGATCTAATTTTCTTGGGTCTATTAATTGTTGTAAAATTGATTTCATTGAATTTTCATCATTTTGACTTATTTTATTATTAAATTCTTTATATGTATTTGATGTATTTTGATAATTATTTATTGTTTCTTCTACTAATGCATTAATACTTCTTTCAAATTCAATTCTTTTTTGATTTGTATTAAAATTTTCAGCATTTTTTAATTTTTGAGATAATTTTGGGAATATTATATTAAAAAATATTTGAATTTCTCTTATATTTCTATTTATTAATTCATTTTTTAATTCATTCCAATTTTCAGTAATCATCCATATTAAATCTTTTTCTATATCTTTTAATAAAAACATTTTTTCATTTTCTTGATTAACAAAACCTAACATTTTAGCATAAAAAACACAAGAATAGAAAACAAAATTTAAAAGTCTATAACTAATATAACTTAATTCTCTAACATTTTTTTCTTTACTTTGGAAAAATGTTAAATTAACTCTTTTAATTCCTTTTGTAGCTTCGTTTTTTAAATTATTAACTTCATTTTTATAGTCAGGAAGTAATTTAGATTGAAAAGGATGATAATAACCTCTACCAGAGACTTCTGTTCTTTGGGCTTCATTTAAATAAATTCTAATATGTCCAACTCTATTATGTAATATATGATTAGTTCCTCCAATAATTTGATTACAATTTGGACAATTTTCTTCTTTTGTTGGTAACCCACAAGGAAAAATTGAATACCAAAAACCACATGAACATACATAAGCAGCATAACTTGAATCATTTCTTTCATTTAAATATTCTTCTAAGAATTTAAATGTTGTTATTCTTATATCATCATTTGGTTCTCCTCCTGGAATAAAACTTTGATTTATTGTTTGAATTATATTATTTGATAATAATTTTTTATAAAATGAATTATTTGATCCTTGAGAACATATAAATGATATTTTATGTGAATATAATAATATTTCATATTCATTTATTGGTTTACCTTTTAAAAATCCCATTTTTTCATTAAATATTTCTAAACTGAAATATAAATCTAATAAATTTTTTGATATTTGTGTTAAATTATTAATTCCATTTTGAAAAATTGATTGAAAATAAGTAGAATATTTTTGATAAGTTAAACTTTGTGTTTGATAATTTTCATCACTTGTATTTGATATTATTTCATTTATTGATATATCATAAAATATATCAAAACCTACTAAATTAATTAATTGTTTCATATGCTCTGTTTCTCTAAATTGAATATTATTATCATCAGAAAATTGTTTAATCATTTTTTCATAATTTTCTCTATTTTCTATATTTAAAAATAAATAATCTAATTTTGACCTTTTACTATCATCTAAATTAAATTCATTAATCCAATCAATTTGACGAACTGCAAAATTTAAACCTTGAAGTTTATCATAACTTGATAAATATAAAATATTTATGCATTTTAAAAGATAAATTTTTAAAACATTTCTAAAATTATTTTTTTTATTACCTAAAAATTCATTTATAGGAGCAATATTTACTTGTTGATTTTTTTGTTCATTGTAAATTGCTTCTGATAATATTAAACCATAACATTTAATATATGCGATACTATAAAGAAAACCTAATTTATTATTATTATTAATTTGTAAATTATGCTCTTCAATAAATTGAACAGATAATTTAAAATATTCTAAAGATAATTCAGATAATTGATTATTAATTGAATTGTTCTTTGATTCAAAATATGAATTTATTTTAATTTCAAATACATATAATAATATTTCATCTAATATTTCATCATTTGAATTATTTAATAAATTTAAGATATTATTATTTTCTTTTGATATTGAAAGAAATGCATCAATGCAATCTTCTCTACTATTTTCATTATTTTCATTTAAAGGAATCAATTCATATCTTTGTAAAAATATAAATAATAATTTTTGAGAAATTTTAATTAAATCTCTATTATTAATTATAAGTTCAAGCATTTTCTCTCTATATTCTTCTAATTTAAATTGTTTAATTCTATAAGAAAAAATAGTAATCATTAAATCAGGAAAATGTTCTGGTCTAACTTTTTCTTTTAAAAACTCAAATTCTCTATTTAATAAATTATTCCCTTCATTATAATTTCCTTCATATAAATTTGTACATTCTTGATTTAAAATTGTAAAATATCCTTTAATAATATTTTCTTTTAAATTTCCATTTTTTACTAAACAATCATGAACTTTTAAAAAACATAATAATGAATATAATTCTCTAAGATATAAAGTATATTCATAATTTAATTGCATAATTCTATTTGAACAGTCATTTAAATATTCAATTATTGAATAAAATATTTGTCCATCTTCATCTTTTTGGAATTTTGCAACATTTTCTAAAATACATTTAATAAAACATTCAAATGTTATATAAATTATCATATTTACTATTGTTGTATATTGATTTTTATTAAATGGTTCAAATTTCATATCAGGTAATTTTTCAATCATTTCTTCACAAATATTATTAAAATAATTTTCTCCTTTTCTTAATAATTCTATAAATGTTTGAAAGACTTTATAATAACCCTCAAAATAAAGTAATATTTCACATAATTTTTCTTCATTTTCATAATTTTTACCTTTAATATATAATTCCATTATTTTCATTAATACATTAATTTCACTTTCTTTTGCATTTTTTAAATTATTATTTTTGCTAATATAAATATTAAAATAATCTTTAAATATTAAATTATGATATTCTTGAGTATTAAAATTTTCATTTTCTCTTATTAGCTTATATAAATTTTGATTTTGATAAACTTTATTAACATTATTTATTAAATCAGATTTAATATTATTATAATTATTTAAAGCATCATCATTTATTTCTGAGTCAATTAATTGAGCTTGATTTTTTAAATATTCATCTTGAATTGAATAAATATAAATAGATATATTTTCAAATGCACTTAAAGTTGTAGGTATATTTATATTAAATGCTATTTTAACTTCATTTGCTTGAATATGATCATCATATTTTATATCATTAATATTTAAATTATCTAAATTACTTCTAAAAATATTTTCTTTTTCTTCATCATTATAATAATTATTATTATTTATTATACTAATTGAACCATCTCTTTCTATTTGTATTATAATTTTATTTAAATAATTTCTAAATAATATACATAAATATTTTGAAACTACTGAAATTAAATCTATATCATTTCTATCAAATGTATTATCATAAAATATTGTATTTATTATATTTTGATTTGATTTATTAATTTCACTTTTTATTTTTTCAATTATTATATTTTTATATGTTTCATTATTTAAAAGGAATTTACATGATTCTTCAATATAATTTTCAATTTTAAAATTATTATCAACATTATAAATACTATATCTTATTTTACTATATGCATTATATAATCCTTCTTTAAATTCTTTTTCTGTATCAAT
The DNA here is from genome assembly GCA_023807205.1 of Isotricha prostoma. Taxonomy (NCBI): domain Eukaryota; phylum Ciliophora; class Litostomatea; order Vestibuliferida; family Isotrichidae; genus Isotricha; species Isotricha prostoma. Next base: position 60,624 of record JAJMZS010002977.1, on the reverse strand, counting down.
CATTTCATGTAAATTTAATAAATCATTAGTTGAAGAATTTAAAACTGTTTTAAAATCAATTTTATTTCCTGATAAATTATCAATAAAAATTTGTGGATAATCATATAAATGAGAAATTAAATAATGATTTGGTATAATATCTTTACTATCATAAATACATTTTGTTAAATATCTCTTAATATGTATTGTAAATAATATAACTTTTTGATTTTCAATTGATATATTTTTTTGATTTTCATAATTACATATTAAAAAATTAATATGATTTAAATGAACACAATCAATATTTTCAAAACTTAAAATACATAAATTTTTTGTATTATCTTCATAATATTTTCTTATTTCATCTTCAATTTCCCTTTCACTATAATAATCTTGAACTAAAATTTCACTACTTTTTTCATAATTAAATTCACCATAAATTGTGTTTATAGCAATTTCATCATTTCTTCCTCCTCCAAAAATATTTTCAATAATATTAGAAAAAGTATAAATAATATGTTTTGGAGTATTAATTTTTTCTAAATAAGAAATTAATTTATTATGTTCATATTTTTCATAATATGTTATAATTTTATTAAAAATACCTTGATTTTGATTTTGAAAATTTGAATTTTTAGCAAAAGCAATAATATCTTGTGAAAAAGTAGGAGAAATTTTTTCTAAAATATAATCAAAAATATTAATATTTCTATCTTTATCTTCATCAATTAATTGATATATTATTCCTTGAATTTCATCTAAATCACAATTTAATAATTGTTTAGATAAATCAACTTTTAAAGGTTGATTTGGATCAGAAGATATTATTAAATCATTTATTATTTTAGAATATTCTTGAGACTTTTTAATATAATCTTTTTTACCTGAAAGTAAAAAATCAAATGAAACAATATGTTTTTCAAATCTATTTAAAAATGGAGGATCTTGATTTTCAATTTCATTACTATCTAATAATACAACACATTTAAAATTATCATTAACATAATAAGTATGAGTTTTTGAATAACCTAAAGATATTTTTGCATAATTTCTATCTCCAGTTTTAATAAAGTTTTGATTGAATAAATCATATAATGAAGGATATATAGAATCTAAATTTTTTAATATCATTACATTATCTTGACTTACTGTATATTGTATTTTATTTAATAATCCTACAATATAACTTTCTTCTTTATTATCATTTTCAAAATTACTTCCAATATAAAAAATATCTTTTTTATTTAATGTTTTTAAAATTGATTTAATTAAAAATTCACTAATTGATGCTTTTGTTATTATTAATAAATATCTACTTTTATTATCAGTTAAATTTTCATTTATACATTTTTTAACATCATATTCATTATCTGCAGTTGCATTTGGATGTTTTTTTTTAAATATTTTTTTAAATTGTTTAATTGAATCTTTTAAACCTCCAAAATTTCTTTCAATACTATCAATTAATATATTTATAGTATCAGTATTTCTTTTATCTAATAATAATTTTTTTGAAGCTACTTTTATTAAATGATAAAAATCTCTAGAACCATGAAAATCTTTTTTTTTCTCTTCTTGTTGACTTAAATAAACTCTATATTCATAATAAGATTCAGCAAGTTGTTTAATTTCTTCTTTATAATTAGTAATTAAAGAAGAACTATAAGATTCAGCAATTTTTAAAGCAGTTTCAATTAAATCATCTTCATCAGGTTCAGGAATACTTAAATAAATACCTCTATTCATTTTAGAAGCATCAAGAGTCCAATTTGAAATACCAACAAATGCAACTTTATCTTTATTTTCATCATATTCTAATTGAGAATGGATTACTTTTAATGGATTATTTGGTGATATTTCAGCAAGACCCATTTCATCAAAATATATCATTGATATTATATTATTAATTTCTTTATTATTTTTTCCATCTTTCTTTTGAATTACTTTTCTTGCAACATTAAATACTTTTAATACTCCTTCAGATGTACTTGATAATGAACCTTGATATGAATGTCTTATTAATTTTGGTTCTTGTTTAAAGAATTCTGAAGGTGAATCTTCTCCTTTCATTGATTTAAAAATTAATTGAGCACTTAATGATTTACTACAACCTGGTTTACCACATATAAATATAGGAATTTTATTAATAATACAAACAAATAATGAAAATAAATTATCTAATAATGCTCTATTTTTTGCTATTCCTTCTTCTACTTCTGTTTCATCTGCTATTATTTGTGATAATTGTAAAGGTAAATGTTCAAATTCTAATTTAAAAATTTCATTCATTTTTTCCTTTAATTCTTTCCTATATTCTTTTTTAAATATTCTAATATAATAACATATATATATACTTAATATAATTGAATATTTTTGATGTTTTTCTTCTGTATCTAAATATGAATAAAAAGTAAATTTTTTGTATTTTTCATTTTTTTCTTTTTTCTTTTTTAAAAATTCATAAAACCATTCATAAAATATTATAAATCTTCTAACTTCTCTTAAACTAACAGAAGAAATATCATATTTTTCTCTAATGAAATTTTGACAAGTAGTAATTGCTAATACAGAAAGAGAAATTAAGGAATTTCTTAAATTTCCATCATTAATTTTTAATTCAAAAGGATGTAAAATCATATTATGAATATATCTTTGTTCATCTTCTTGAGTTAAATTTCCAAAATCAAAAACAAAATTTAATAAAGAATGAGGTAGTGGATTAACAATATAAATTAAATTTTGAGCTCTTCTTTTTTCTGATTTTTTATATAAACCAACTTGTTCTAATTTCTTACTAGTAACTCTATAAGGATTACATGCAGCAATAAATTGAACATTATCATATATTTTTTCACCATAAATTGAATGCTTACACATCATTTCACTTATTAATCCCATTGAATTACATGTATTTATTTCATCTAAAAATACCCAAATTAAAGGAATTTTTTCATCATTTTTATTTAAAAGTTCAAATTCTATTTTTTTATTTTTTTCTTTTTGACTTTTTTTTTTTTTTTCTTTTAATGGAATTTTATTACTTTTTTTTTTATTTTTTGTTTCATTTAAATTAATTTTATCAAAGTTTACTTTATCTTCTTCTTCATCTTCTTCTTCCTCATTTATTTCAATTTGTGTAGACCCTTCACCAATTAAATTTATATTATTATCTTTTGTTCCTCCTCTCATAAAATCAATTATATCTTTATCAGTAATCCCAGCATGAATATTTAAAATTTTCATAGTATTATTTTTTAATTCAGCAATTATTCTAATTAATGATGTTTTACCGCATCCTGTTTCTCCCATCATTATAACTGGAATATTTGCTCTAATTCTTAATAAAATTAAAACCATTTTAATAAAATTATCTGCTGTAAATACATAATTATCAACAATTTTTAATAAAGGTTGTAATTTTCTACCTTTAAATTTTATTACATCTCCTTTAATATTATTTTTTAAATCTAATAATTTTTTTATTTCTTCTAAAAATTGTTCATTATTTAATTCTTTATAATTAATTAAATCTTGAAAATCTTTTAATTTATTTGAATTAAACAATTCATATAAATTTTTATATTCATCTGAATTTTTATCACAATTTGTTATAATACTAAGAGAATCTTTATCTTCATTAAAATAAACTAAACTAGGTGAAATATGACTAAAATTAATAGGTTTTTTATTAATTAAATTCTTAGCTGCTTGTTCTCTTGCTTCATCTGCATCAAATTCACCAAATTTCATTTTATATTGATTTGCTGCTGATTGACCAGATAATACATTTTCATATGCACTTGAAATAAAATGTTCTGTTAATTTTATTAAAGAATCTACTATAAAATATCTAATATTTTGTAATTTTTGTTTTCCTCCATTTTGAATTAAATTATCTAATTGTTCTCTATTTAAATAAATACTATTTGTAAAATACTTTAATTGATCAGCTAAAATATTAATAAAAGCATTAATTTGATAATAAGTTGGATTATTTTTTCTCATATATTCTTTAATTAAATCTGAACATTCTTTTTGTGATAAAGGTTGTGTAATATTAATTTTAGGACCATCAAATAACATAGTTGAAACTCCTTCTATAACTATATCAGCATTATTTATTGAATTATCTTTAAAGTGTTTTAAATAATTACATGTAATTTGTATATTAGAATTAATCTTATTATCTATTATTAATGGGGGTAATGGGAGTTTTTTTATTTTAACTTTTTTAAAGTTATTTAATATTGGATATTGATCAAAATAATTTACAAATTCCATTTGGAACTTCTATTTTTATTATAATTTCATTACCATAATAAAATAAATTATCATTTATTGAATAACATTTAGTAATTAAAAATTTAAATAAAAATTCATTTATTAATTGAATTTGACTTGTATCATATAAATCTAAATGAAGTCCTATATTTTTCTCTTTTTTTAATTTTAATAATCTATCTAATATTTCATTTCTTGTTATTTCACCTCCAATAGGAAAATAACAATAATTATAATTATTATTTTTTTTTAATAAATCTATTATTGTTCTTGATTTTCCAACTCCAGAAGAATCAGAGTGATAAACTTCTATTTTATTATCATCTGATAATATTGTAGTATTTAATAATGGATTTGTATCTTTTTCTTTAAAATTAAAATATTTATGTTCTGGCATTTTGATAATTTGATTAATTAAATCATTATTTCTATCAATAAATATTATTAAAACACAAGATTTTATAATACCTTCTTTTAATAATTCTTTCATTAAATCAAACATAAATTTCCTATTTGAAATAGATAAATTTTCAGGAGTAATAATTCCAAAAAGACATTGGAAATTAGCTTTAATTGATCTATATAAAAATGAAATTATTTCTTCTTGATTTGTTTTTTCATTACAATATAATACTGTTTGTGCTGTTGGAAAATCATTTGTTAATTCATAAAATGCACCTACACATTTTTTAATTAAATCTTGTTTAGATGCTTTTAAACTATAAATTCCTGTATATTCATTTTTTGTTATAATTGATTTTGAATAAATATCTTTATATTTTAAATTACTTTGTTTTAATAATTCTTTAATATAATTATTTGCATTTATATACATATTAGATAAATTATCATGTGTTTTAATTGGTTGTATAATTATTTCTTTTTTTATTTTGTTATTTGTTAAATATTTGTTTAAATAAGTCATATCTTTTTTATTATTTTGATTTTTTGTTAAATATGTATGAATTGTATTAAATTGTCTTCCATAAATTAAACGTGTTTCTTCATTTTCTTTAAAAGTTTTCCTTTCTCCTTCTATTTGTTTTTCTTTTATTTCTTTTAAAAAATTGTTTAATTCATCAATTTTGAGTATTCTCATACTATCATTAACATTTAATTTTTCACATTCTTCTTCTCCATTATTTATTGAAATTCTATAACTTAAATCTTCAAAATATCCTTTATTTACAATTGAATTTAAATGTTCTAATATTTCTATTATTTTTCCTATTAATGAAGCAAATTTCACACATTTATCATAAAAATCAATTTCATTTTCTTTTCTTTTTGGTATAATTTCGTTATTATTATTATTTTCATTACTTTCATCTTTTTTCCTCATTAAAGCATTATCTCTATAATCTAAAATATCTTCAAATTTCCTTTTTTCCTTTTCTTTATTTTTATAATCATAATCAACGTCACATATATATTTTGGATTCTCATATTTCAAAATAAAAGTACTTTTTTTATATATTTCTTCAATATTTTTTTTTGCAAGAGAATCTTTATCAAGTTGATCAGTATATAAACTAGTCAAATCATAATATTTATCAGAAATAGTTTTAAAACTAATATCTAATTGTTCAAATCTATTTTTCTCAATTAATTTTATAAAGCCATTTAAAAAAACTAACAAATTATTTTTAATTAATTTTTTTAATTCACAAATAAATGCCACACATGTTCCTAATGAACGTAAATCAGCAACATCAACGTTATATGATTCTGTATCTTCTCCTGCAAAATCTTCTAAATTTCTTATATCTTCTATTTCTTTAGTATATAAAAAATTAAGAATTCCTTCTCTACTAAATAAATTTTCTAATATATTTTTCCCTTTTTCATTGTTTAAAATTGGTAAATTCAATGAATTTATTTTCTCATTAATTGATGTTAATTCTTCTATTTTTAATTGTTTTTTTAATGTTCCTTCTATTTCATTTAAATCTTTTAATAATTTGTCTTTTTTTATGTTAAATTTATTTGATAATTTGATTATATATGAGATTTGATTTTTAAGTATTTCTTGAGAATGAATTAATATTAAGTTGTTTTCACCTTCTACTACTTTTTCTTCATCACCAAAAAATATTAATTTTAATTTTTTTATTTCATTTATTAATTCATCTTTTTTTTTGAATGATTTCACTAGTTCTATTATTTCATTTTCTGAAATTTTTTCTGATTTTTCTCCATTAAGAATATCTTCTAATCCATTAAATTTTTTTATTGAATTTTGTAATATTTTTTCTTCATTTTGTTCATTTCTATTTTTTTCAGATTCATAAATAGATTTAAAGAACAATGAGTTATCTTTTTGTTTAATATCTAAAGCTTTTTTTTCATAATTTTCTGCATTTGGAATACTTAATTCAAGAATTTGTTTTACTTTATTTTCTAATAAATTACTATGTATTTCTTTTAATTTCTTTAAATAATCTTTTTGAGAATTTGGCAAATAGTTTGCAATATAATATATAATATTTTCAATTGTATCTCTTTTTTTTAATACTTTATTTTTAATTTTTATTAAAAAACTTGCAAATTGATTGCCTTTTTCTTCATTTTGAAATACACAAAATAATCTTTTTCCTAATTGTTGATGTTTATCTAAATAGTTTATTATTAAAATTTGTTCAAACTTAAAATTTTGTTCTTCTAACATTCTTTTAATTTGAGAAAGTATTTTCTTCGATTTAGCAATAAAATTTATTTTATCATTTTTAAAATATAAATGTAAGATTACTAATTTCAAAAAATTATATTTTTCATCCTCTTTTTCATCAGTTAAAAAAAAACGTTCTAAACTAATAATTTTCGTATTTTCACATTTCTCAAAAAATAATTTAATTAATTTATCATTTCTAATATTTTGAAGAATTTTGAAACAATCTTCTGGATTTATGTTTTCTAAATGATCTAATATTATATCAAATATATCTGGAGGTAATTCATCATTAAATTCTTCCATTAATTTTGGGCATAAAGAAGTAAATTGTTTATCATTTAAATTATTAATTATTTTTAAAATGTCATTATATTTAATATAATTATTTCTACAAATAACAATTATTTTAACAATTATTCCTGATAATATTTCATTATCTTCTTCATTAAAATTATTGAATTTAATTGCATATTTTTTAAAACATAATTTAAATAATTCTGAAGTTGACTTTGATTTCAAATTTCGAAAAGATATTAATTCAAAAAGTATATTCATGTCTTGAAATTTTTGGATTTTTTGAAAAAAGTTTTGATATAAATTTTGAATTTTTTCAAATTTTAATTTTTTAAATAATTCAATAAATTTATCATTTATTGATGAAAAGATAATATTTTTTGATAATTCATTCTCATTAAAATATATATATAAATTTTCTTCTTGAACAATATAGTAAAATTGAATAATTTCATTTTGATTTAATGTATAAATTGCTTTGTTTTTTTTATTATCTTTTATTTCGACCATTGAATTTAATAAACTTTTAATTTTGCTTTTATAATCATATATTAAATCATTTGTACATAATTCCTTCTTTTTAAGCCAATCATATAATTGAATAAATTGTTTTAATTTTTGAAATTTAAAAAAATATTCTATATAATCTTTGATGAAATCAGAAGATAAAACAATAAATGATTTATTATTTTCATATATTCTGAAAAGAGTTCCAAATATTAACTCTATATTATCATCTCTAAAAACTTTAGGTAAATTTTTTTCATTATTAATACAAAATTGTGTTTTATAAATTTTCTTTTTAATTAAATCTATATTATTTTCTAATGCTTGTAAATATGTTAAACGATCTTTTGATAACGACAAAATTTTATCACATAGGTCTTTTGTTTCTGCAAATTTTATATAAAATGTTATTGATTCTAATTTATAAATACCTATTTCTAATCTATTATCAAATAAAATGTTTATTAAATCAGATTTTTTATTACTTTTTTCAAAAAATTTTTTGACTAATTCAGGTTCAAAAATTCTATAAAAAAACAGAGCAATTTTATTTAAGACTAAATCTTTAACTTTATATTCATTATCTTTAAACAATTCATCAATATTATCTTTAAATTTTCCAACAATTCCATTTATTATATTTTCATAATATTTTCTTTTTAGTGTTTTTCTATGAATACATTTAATATTTTTTTTATTTATATGCATAATTATATCCTTTATTTCCTTTTTTCTATAACATTGTCTAATTAGTTCCAAAACTAAGTCGAATTCAATTTGGTCATTTATTTTTAATATATAAAGACTATCGAAAATTAACAATCTTTTATCATATATGAAATTGTTTGAATTTTGTTTTAAATAATTTAAAAAAATATGAAATTTTTGATAAAAAGTTAATAAATTAATATTTGGAGGGTTTTTATTATATTTTTTCTCAAAATAAAAATTATATAAATAAAGTGTTCTTGAAAAATCAAAATTATTTAATTTACCTTCAAAGTTATAATTATCAATATTCATTTGAATTTTGATTTCTCTTTTTCTGTTTTTATCGAATGTTTTTGCAACACAAAGAAAAATTGTAGCATTTCCTTTATAAGATTCTTTATCAAAAAAATTTTTAATTTCAACCACATCTAAATTAAATTCAGTTTGTGGATGAATTTTTAAAAATTTTTTAATCTCATAATAACATTGGTTTGGTATTTCAATTAAGAAAAAAATATGATTTGCATCTTTATCCATTTTTAATTTATTCCTATTTTTAAAAATTTATTATTTATTAAAATAGTTTATTATTTTTTATTTTTTTATTAAAAAATATTGTTAATTATATCTCTTCTTTTTTTTATATCTATAAGATACTCTTTTTTTATGTTTTGATTTACTACTTTTTTCTATATCCATTTTTTCTTCTTTTTCTTGTTCCAAATTGATATCTTCAATATCTTCAATTAATTCATTTGTTTTCCTTTTAATTTCTTTCTTCATTTGCCTTTTATTAGCCTCTTTTTCCATTCTAGATTCCATTTCTTTTAATTTTTGAATATATTGCTTGCTTTTATTTTTATTATTCTTTTTAGACATAAATTCTATCTAAATTTTTTATAATGAATTTTTTTATTTAGATTCACATATTAAAAAAAAATTATTATCAAAAAAATAAAATAAAATAACTTTCCTCATTTATTTAAATCTAATTTATTCATAAAATTTAAAAAATATAACAATTATACATTATTATAAATAATAAACTAATTTTTTAATGAAAAGAAAAATTCAAAAAGAATTCTTATATGTAAATTTTAAAATTACAGATACTCTAAAAAAAACCTTCAAAAATAAGCAAAAAAAAAATAAAATAAAAAACCAAAAAAAAACTTAATCAAGAAAATAAATAAACAACCCAACTTTAGTATTAGTTGATAACAATTTTTTTGGAATAAGAAAATATAACAAAATCATAATTGTCAATTCTAAAAATAAATTAATAGTTAAACAGATAACAAAAACATTTTTATGAGCAGTTAAAACTTCATTAATTAATTTAGGAAGAGCACTTTCATTTAAATAACTTCTTAAAATTCTCATAATAACTAAATGTAAAGAATAAATTTCATACAATTCATCTTTATTTAAATAATCTAATTTTTCATTATAAGGAACTTTCAAAATACCTTTTAACAACTTTTCTTCAAGAAAAATAATATTATTCATAACTAAATCTTGATTTTGATATTCTAAAATACCCAAAGCATTACAAACATCAGTTAAATAAGAATAATATTTAACATCTTCACCATCAGGAATAATCGTTTCAAAATCAGAATCATGAAAAGTTTGTAAATCTTCACAAGCAACATGATCAAATATTGAAATATCTGAATAAATTCCTGGATTTTTTTCTTCAATATGTTTTATCATTTTCATTACAAATAAATGTTCTTTTATATAATTTGATATTAAAGGCTCTGATGAATTTGAATGAATAAAATAACCAAAATCATATTGTGTTGTATTTGTTATTATCATTATTTGAAGACTGTTTAAAACAAAACTTAAGTAATTGTCTATTTCTGCATTGTAATTTACAAATGTTACTAATGTTTTTAAATTTGAGAATTTTGAATTCATTAATATAAAAAGTATTACTGCTATTGTAAAATATATTGAATATAATACTATTATTATTGATATATTTCTTTTTAATAATGGACGAAAACTTTTTATATTTTCTTTACGTAATTTTTTCTTTAATTTTTCTGGAATTATTACTTCTTCTTTTTTTTCTATTACTGTTAATTTTAAATATTCTTCTTTTTCTTTATTTATTAATGATACAACTGACATTGGCATTTTTTCATATAAAGCAAGAAGTGATTTTAAATTTAAAAATTTAGATTTAAAATATTTCATAAAACTAGCAGAAGCAAATTTAGTTTTAATAGTTTCTAATTTCCTATTTAAAACAAAAATAAATTCATGAATAAAAAAAACAGTAATACCAATTAAAATAAAATTTAAAGCAACAATTCCAACAGAAAATCCAATTAAAATATCATTAATTCCATTTAAATAATTACTAAACCAATTTCTAATTAAATTTTGAACATTTAATAAAGCTCTTTCAACAAAAGGATAATTCATAATAGCATAATAAATATTTCTTTGTTCTTGAGTACAAGCAATTAAATCTAAATTACTAACTTTATAATCAATTCCAACTGTAAAATATTGAATTGGAGTTTCTCTTAAAGTATCATTATTAATAACTTGAATAAGATAATTTAAAAAAACATTTATTCCTTCTAAAAATGATTCTTCTTTTACATAATTTTCATTATCAATATCACCATAATCATTTGTTGCAGTTGGTATTAAAATAACTTCTTTTTCAATCTCATCAACATAATTTTGACTTAAGTCAAAAACATTTTTTTTAAAATTTAAATAATGATTATTTATAACTTCAAAAGTTTCTCTAAATTGATAATAAACAATTGTACTAATATCCATTCCAATTCCTTCAATTTGTAATTTTTCTTGTAAAGCATATGAAAAATTTTGAAAAAAACAAGAACATTCAGTTTCATTACTTGGATAAACAATACAAACATTAGAAACTAATCTCATTTCTTCTGTTTGAATTCCTCTCATAAAATATTTGTATCTTTGAAATAAATTGAATAATTTTGTAAAATGATTATCATTAATTAATAATAAAATAAGGAATAAAAAACCTAAAATTATTAATAAAACATTTATTCCTGATATAACATTAGAAAAAATTTTTAATTTTTCAAAATCTTGTTTTTCTTCTTCTTTTAATTTATCTCTTCCACTTAATTTTAATCTATTTCCTTTTGAATAAGTTCCCGCTGAACTTTGAACTGAACTTGCATCACCAACTGTATTTTGTACATATTTTGATATACTTTCATTAAAATTATTTTCTAATTTTTTTTCATCATCATTTTCAAATTTATTATTTTGATTTAAATTTGGATTTGCTCCATGTTTTTCTGTTATTACATAATATACAAAATATAATATTCCATCTGTGTCAATTTCATATTTTTTATTTAAGATAAAATTTAATTTATTTACTGAATTTTTTGATTCTTTAAATTCTTCTATTAATTTTTCTGGATTTTTTATATCTGTATTCTCTGATAAATGATCTGATAATGTTTTTAAATATCTATCAAAATTTAATTGAACTACTATTTCTTCTTCTTTTTCTTTTTCTCGTGATATTAATCTTCGTAATTCTCTTTCATTTTCTTTTTTTTTTTCTAAATTTTTCTCTTTACTATTTTTAATCTCATTTTCCATATTTAAAACTTTATTTCTTAAATTTTTTTTCTCATGAGCTTCTGTTTCTTCATTTAAAATTACTTTTTTAAACATTTTAGCAAATGTAAAATATTTTTGAGAAATTGCTAAATTAGCAACAATTTCAGGATTAATTTTTAATATTTCTCCCATTTTTTCTGAAAAAGTAACTAAATATTCTTTTCCTAATTCTTGTTTAAATATTAAAACATCTTTATTACCTAATAAATAATGTCCAGAGACTAAAACTTCTCCAGAATCAATTGAAGGAAATGAAACATATTTCATATAAAAACTTTCTAAAAATCCTTCTTGCATTAATTTAGTACTTTTAAAATTAATAACAATATATTCAAAAATATTTAAATCATCTTTAAAATCATTTGTATTAATACTAATAATAAATTTTTCTTTACCAAATTGTCTTAAATCAGAAGGGAATAAATTATCTAAAGAATAATTTAAATATTTCCTAAAATCATAACTTGATTTAATTATAGTACAATCTTTTGCGACTAAACCATAATGAATTAAAAGAAAATTATCATGAGCAAAATGATATTCAAGATAATCATCAAAATTATTCATTTCTAAAAATTCATAATTTTCATTTAAACTTCTTACTGCAACAACTTCAAAAATATATCTTAATAATAATATTTCATATGAATAACTTGAACTATTTTTAATTAAACTTAATATTTTTGGATGTTTTGCAAAATGAAATAATTTATCAGATATTCCAATTATATTATCTGGATTTTTATTTTGATATTTCATAAAATTATCAATATCATTAAAAAATTCATTATATAAAACAAAGACTTCTTCACTATCTCTAAATGCAGCATAAGTTTTATTAAAATCAACATTTTCTTCCATTTTTTTTTCAAACATTACTAAAATATTATGATAAATTGTTGTATTTGTTCCTTTATATTTTATTAAATATTGATAACTTGATAAATAATATTTTAATCTTTGAGTTTCATTTTTAAATTGCATATCATATAATTTTATTATATCTAAATATATTAATTCTTCTGGTGTTGGTAATAAATTTCCTTTTTCTAATTCTTTTCCTATTACATTTACAACAAAAGCAAAAAAATCTTCAATTGTAATTTCATTTGGAATAGTATCTTTAAATGTTTTTACTATATAAGGACAAATTGAACAATTTTCTACTTTACATGTTACTTTATGATTAATTATCCATTTTGCTATTATTTGATTATAATCTAAATCATTTGATATTAAAAATATTAACATTGAAATATAATTTCTACTATTATAAAATACTTCTAAAACTGTTGTTTCATCATGAGAAAGGAAAAAAAATAAAATAAAAGCAAAAAAGATTCCTTCTAATAAATAAAATAAAAATATTTTTTTTTCATTTATTAAAATATCAAGAATACTTGAAACACAAGCAAAAGTAACTAAACAATTTCTAATAGTAGAAGTTTTCTTTAATGGAAAATATAATAATTCATGTGTAGTAACATAAAAAGTAATCATAATATAAATAAAATAAATCCAAATAATAACAAAAGGTACAAGATTAAGAAAAAATATTTTAAAAGTAATAAGACTTTTTCCTTTAATTAAAACATTTTTTTCAATCGAAATAAAAATTTTCAAAATAATATTAATTAAATCATAAGTAGCAGAAAATTTCATATCAAAAGGATAATCTCCTAAAGTTCCATTATAAGCTTTTAAATTAGCAACAACAGCATGTCCACCTAAATGTCCTATAGTATCAGATACTAAATAAAAAAAAACAATAATAAGAAAAAATTCAATCATTCCATAAATTCCTCCATTTTTTTCAAATGATTTATATATACATTCTACAATACAAGTAATATAACTATCAAAAATATATAAACTTAAAGCTCTAAATAAAATAAATTCATAGAAGTTAACATATATTTTTTTAAATAATTCCATTTTTGAACCTGTTGAATTTACATTGTCTTTTGTTAGAAAAAGTAATAATATATAATATATTATTAATACTACTATTACAATTATTATTACTGATACCATATATGATACATTGGATGTTGGAAGATATTCTTTGTATAAATTAAATATACTGAAATAATATATATAATTGTCTTTTTCTATATAAATTTTATTGTAATTTTTTATTTTTAAAGGAACTAATGTTATAAATGATAAGATTGATAGAAAATCAAATAAATAAAAGAAACCTATTATAAAATTGTTTTTTATTATATAGGTAAAAGCACATTTTGTATATAAATATTTTTTTGATTGACTATTCATTAGTTTTATATTTTTTTTTTATTATTTTTTTTAATTGAAAGATTGTAGTTGATATTTTTCAAACCTAATATATTTTAAATTATATCAATCTTATAATAAATTTTATTATATAGTATATTTTAAATATTGAATAAAATATAAAGCTTTTCGAATAATATTCTTAAAATTTTTATAAAGATAATTCACAATAAAATATTTTAAAAATGAAAAAATTATATATATATATATATTTTTCAATTATAAGTATATTTATAATCAGTAACCATTTAAATATTAAAATACTGAATTAGTAATTTTTTTTTTTATTTATTCATAAATATATAAAAAGTATATTATAAATAAAATATATAATTAATAATAAATTTTTATTTTGAATTAATATATGAGAAGAATTTCATTAAATATTCAAAAAAGAAATTTATTAAGAAAAAATAATAGTCAACCAACATTAATAAAATATCAAAATAAATTTGAATATGATAATAGTATGAATATTGATAGTTTTGTTGAAGGAGATATAAAAGAAAAATTAAAATTTCAACTTCATCAAATAAATAATCAAATAGAAAATATTGGAATTTTATGTGATAAAAGAAAAAAATCTTCTTTTGAAATGTGTAAATCTCATTTTTTATCAGAGAGAAAAAAATTGAATAGTTTTTTAGAAAAATCACTTGAAAATTTAAAAAAAGAAGTTCAAAATTATAAAAATAAATATAACATTGATTATTCCAGTCATTTAAATGAAATAAAAAAAAAAGTTAAAAATTTAGATATTAATTTAACAAACGATAAAATTTATTTAAAAAAAATAAAAGAAAAAAATCAAATTCTTCTTGAAGAAGAATTTTTTTATGAAAGAGAATATGAAAATATGGAGAATTTAAATCAATATTTAAAATTAACATTAAAAAATTTACAAAATAAACAAATAGATACTATTGATCAACAAACAAAAAGATATACAAATAGATATGAAAGTTTAATAAATGAACCATTAACAGATAAAACAAAAGAAAAAAAATTTAATTTATCAAAATCATCACCAAATATTTTAGATAAACAAAATAAAGATAATAATGGATTTTATATTACTAGAACAAATATTCCTTCTACAACAAGAAATGTTAATAAGAGAAATGACATCGAAAATCATTTAAAAATAAAAATGAATTTTATAACAGAAAAAATATTAAATAATATAAATAAAGAAAATAACAAAAAAATAAATTTACAAAGACATTTTACTTCATTATATAATAAAACTAATAATATTTATATGGATATTTTTAAAAATTCTGTTAATGAATTAATAAATAAGGACAATGAAACACTTTTTAATGAAAATAATCAATATTCAAATCCAATAAATAATAGTTCAATTAATAGTATAAATATAAGTAAATTAAGTACTAATAATGATGGCTATATGAATAAATTAAAAAAAAAAGATATAATTATTAATTTTTTGGAAAATATGGAAGTGAAAAAATTAATTTTTCATTTGTTGAATAATAAAAAATAATATTTTATTGTTTTTAAGTTTTTTATTTTATTTTTATATATTTTTTTATTTTAAAAATGAATAAATTTACATATTTTATCTTTATTTTATTTTCTTTTTTCATTTTTAGTAAAAATCAAGAAACAAAAAAAGAGAAACCATTTGCATTAAATGTTTTTTCATGTATTATTAGAAATGATACATTAGAAAATGATATAAAAGAATTAATAAAATTAGGATATAATAAAAATTTCACTTCATTAATAAAAGAAGGATTTAATAAATATTCAAAATTATCAGAAGTATATCATTTATGTTATGAAAGATATAATAAAACATCAAATAATGTAGAAGAAAAAATAAAAGAAACGAACAAAAATTTTGAAAAAGAAGATTTATAAAAAATTAAATGAAATCATAAAATAAAAAATAAAACAATAACAATAAAAAATTATTTATTTAACATTTAAAATATTCCCATTAAATTTTTTACTTATACTAACAGCATCATATATTATTCTAATTACATTTAAACCTTCTGGATAATGTGTCATAACATGTAAATTATGTTTTTCTTCATCTACTTTTTTCATTCTATTTTTAACATTATAAAACATACTTAAAGCAATATAATCTAAAAAATTGAAATGATTTTTAGATTTATTTTTCTCATTATTTTCAATATTAAAATGAAATTGTAAAAATTCATAACAAAATATAATATCCCATAATTTAATAGTTTTTTCTATTGAAAATTCACGACTAAATAAACAAAGATACCATCTTGATAAAAAATAATCAAGTTCTTCTTCTTTAATTAAAATTTTAGATAATTTTTCATCTAATTTTTTTAATTCAATATAAAAAATATTAAAAACTCTTTTTTTTAAAATATTATCATTACAAGAAATAATATCATTTTGAGTTAACTCTAATTTTTCATTTAAATTTTTTGCTGATAAAAAACTTCTTCCACTATGATAATTAAAAAATAAATAAAGATCTTTTGACATTAATCTAGAGAATAAACTATATAAATCAGCTTCAATAAAATGATTATCAGAATATAAAATATAAAATAAAAAACTAACATCATTTTTAATAAAATCAGAATTAATTGTATCATCTTTATATAAAACATATAAAAGAACAGCACAAATATCACTCATTCCTTGAAAATAACCAGGATTAGGATTTTTCTTTGAAAAAATAAATAAAACATTACATAATATTTCTTTTATTGTTTCATTAGTAAATAATTCAATTTCTTGATATGTTCTAATTATATCAAGTTTTATTAAAGATAAAACTTCACAATCTTGTTTTAAAAGTTCTTTTTTTACTTTTTCATATTTTTCACTTCCTTTTTCTTCATTACATATTATAAAATTATGAATTTTATCATTTATAAATTTAGATTTATTATCATAATAATTACTTCTATAATCATCGACTATTTTTTTCCATTCTTTTGGTTCATTATAAGGAAAAATATTTAAAAAAAATTGCCATGTAAAAATACGATATCCTTCGGGTAAAATTCCTTTTTTACAATAATAAAAAATATCTTTGAAACAATCTTCTTTTTTATTATATATTTCTAAAAATTTATCATATGAATTAAATATATCATTTTTTAATAGATTTCTTTTCAAATAATAAATATTTTTTTCACTTTGACTACTACTTGATCTTAAACTATTCATTTTTTATATATTTCAAACATTTTATTAATATTTTGCAAATAATAAATTAAATAAAATTGAAAAAAAAAAAATTATAAAATTTAAATATTTAATTTCTTATTATCATAAATTCAAAAAATATAATTCAAAAAATAACTTATTAAAAAAAGGCAAAAAAACCATTTTAATTTTCTTTTTCATCTAATAAACCACCACTCACTTTATTTAAATCATAATAATTATTATTACTACCATTATTTGTTAATTTATTTTTGAATAAATAAATATAAATTATAAAACCAAAAATGATAATTATTAATATAATAATAACCCAAATCCACCATTTACTTTTTGGATTATCTGAAGGTGGTTTATTATATTCATAATCATATATTTCATATTGTAAAATTTCTTGAGTGTTATCATAATATGCAGTTACTAAAATACAAATATAAAATTTTCCATCTTTTAATATTGATTCATCAATTTTAAATAATATATCAACTTCTGTATAATTAGTAGGAATAAATTTATATTTTGGTTTAATTAAAGGTGCTAATTTTTTTAATTGATTTTTATCTTTTATTTCATCTTTTGAATATATATTCATATAATAAACTGCATCTTCTACTAAAGTTTTTTCTCTCATTATTCTTTTTACTGAAAATGTTAGGGAATCATTTAAAAATATTATATTTTCATCTGGTAATGAAAAATTATAAAATTTATTTGTTTTATATTTTAATATGAAATTATTTATTGTTGAATTGTCATTTCTCTTTTTTCTTATGTTTCTATTTTCTGAATAAGTTTCATTTTTTATTATTGCAAATAATATATATTTTATATCAGTACTTCTTTTTAAATTGATTTCAATATATGATTTTCCATATTTGAAAACATCTGATTGTATAAAATCAGTATAATTTTGTGTAAAATTTTGACTATTTTCTTTATTTATTGTTATATAATAATTATCTGAAAATGAAGAAGAAAATTCTATTAACATTTTTTCATCGTTATCAGTATTTTTTTTTAATTTATAAATTTGAATATTTGAAGTAATATTTGAAAAGTAATAATTATTATCTGGAATTACTAACTTTTCATTTATTAAACCAATTTTTAAAATATTAACTTCTACAATAAAATCATTATACATTTGGTCATCATTGTTAATTAATACAAAGAAATTTACATTTTTATTTATATTATCTTTTATTATTTGATTTCTAAAAATAAATCTTGCTTCTCTTAAACCATCATTAAACTCATTTTCAGAAGTGATTTCAGGTTCAATTTTTTCATTAGTATATTTAACTTTATTAATAAAATCATTATCAACTAATCCACCTATTAAATTAAAATTATCATTTGTTTTATTTATTTTATTTTCTTTAATTAACTTAATAGAAATTTGAATATCATTATCATAAGACACAAAATCTTTATCAATATTAGTATAAAAAGAAATAGGAAATTTAATTTGAGAATATTTAGAATTAAATCTAATAACATTTCTATTATTATAAGAAATTTTATTTATATTATTTTTAAAATCATTTTGAGTTAATCTTATAAATAATAAAGATGAACCAAGATGCATAAAATTTTCTAATTGATATTGTTCTCCTGAAATTGGTTTATAATATAAACCATAAATTCTTCCTTTTGTTAAATTAAATTTTTCAATTTGTCTTTGTAAATTTTCTAATTGTATATCACCATTAGCTAATCCAAGTTCAATATAAAAAGTATTATTTCTACCACTTAAATTTAAATTTACTTTTTTTTTATTATAAATTTTAACTAATTCAAATTTATCATTATTTACTTTAACAGAATTTTTAACTTTATCAAAAATTGTTAATAAATTAACTAATGAATTACTTTTTTTTTCACTTATATTTTCTACTGTAATTAATATAATATAATCTAAATTTTTATCACCAATTCTATTTATATAAAGATAATTTTTATCAAAATTATCTTTTGTTGTATAATCATGTTCACCATCATTACTAGTTGGAAATTTCTTTATAATTTTTTCTGGAGTATCTAATTTTAAATATTCATTTAATTCTAAAATATTTGCATGAATTTCTAAATCATCAGAATTTATTTTATTAATATCATTTAAATAAATTGCAACATTTTTTACCTTTTGAACAAGTAAAATTGGAATAACAAAATAGCATAAATTATAATTATTAAATTTACCAATTGTTTCTATATTTGAATTAGCAACAAAAATTTCTGGATAATCTTTTTCATGAATATAATATCTTATTGAAAATCTACATTCTTGAGCATTTTTTTCTAAATTACCAATTAATTTAAAATTTAATCCTTTTAAATTATCTTTTTTTATTTTTTCATCATTAGCATTAATTAAAAATAATTCATTAGAAGAATTAATTTCCCATGAAACTTTTTTACTATCAACTTCAGTTTCAATATTTAAATAACATGAATCACTATTAAAATTAATAAAAATAACATCAGAATTTTTCTCAATATTAAAATTAAGATTAACATCTTTTTTATTTTCATTAAGATAAAAATACAATAATTCATTTTCTTTAATATTAGTATATTTAATACTTCTAATAGTAAATTCATTTAATTTATAATTTTCAGCATCTTCAAAATTTTTTTTATCATCATCATAAGAATCAAGAGAATAAACTCCAATATAAACTTCACAATTAAAATCAGAACATTTTTCAGTTATTTTATCATCTAATTTAAAAAAGTGATTTTGAATATTATATTCAACATACAAACTCCCATTATTAGTATCATTTACAGGAAGAACAATTCTTCTATTCCAATTTGCATTTTCCTCAATTATATTTTTTGGAATTAATTTTACTACTACATTACCGTGTCCTCTTATAAAATCAATATAATAAATTTCAATTTGATCTTTTTCTAATTTTTTTACATCTTTATAAAAATAACTATATTTTGAATTTAATAATTTATTATCTGAATCTGTTTTTACTCCATCTATTTCATAAATTGAATTTAAATATTTTGGTATGTTATGTGTTGATAAAAATTTAAATGAAAGTTTATAATTTTCATCTTCTTTTATTTCAGATGTTAATTTTATTGTTAATTTAATTGGACAAATTAAAATATTTTTACAATTTTTTTTTAAATCATCTTTTAAGAAAATTAATTTTTGTTCATTTAAAATAAACTCATTTTCAACATTTTCACCTTGATTAATTTTAGATATTATTTTATATTTTGAATTATCATTTTTAATTATTGAAAAAAATAATTCTTCATCTCCATCAACTTGATTTAAATAATAAGGATAAATATAAGTAAAACTTGAAATATCTTTATTAAAATTAGTAATATGTTTATATCCTTCATTTAAAGTTAATTCTCTTTCTTCATGATTTTCATTTCCACTTATTTGAAAAATACAATAATCATATTGTTTATTATCAATATCATCTAATTTTGAAGCTATTATATTAACTTCATAAAAAGATTTATCATAATCTGGGTCTTCATTTTTTATAATAAATTGATGATTTTTAATTTCAATTTGTTCTCTTTCATTTAATTTTGCTTTTAATTCACAATTAATTGCATTTATATTAATAATATATAAAGATTTATCATCTAAATTTCTATTTGTAAATCTTAATAATTTAGTTTCTCCTAATTTTAAAACTTTTATAATTTCTTCTCCACTTTTAATATTAGAATAATCTTGATCAGTATAATATAAAATACTATAAAAAGAACTTTCTTTTCCAATAATTTGTAAATTAAAATAACCATCTATTGTATTATTATTATCTCTTTTAAAAACATATTCTTCAATATTACCATAATTAATTCTATTACTTTCTTCAAAACCTTTACCTAAAAATTTAGGATTTAAATTAATATATCCTGAATAACAATATGAAACAATATGAACATAATTAGTTTTTAACTCATTAACTTCAAATTTATAATAATCATATTCACTATCACTTTTTTTAATTGAATCATAAGTAATTACATTATCTAATAATAGTAAATTTCCACCTTTTCCTTTTGTATTATGTATTTCAATTTGATATTCACAATCTTTTTTTCCTTTTTTATTTTCATCACAATATACAACTGCTAAATATTGAGTTTTATTTAAATAAAAATCTCCATCTTCAGGAGTAACATAAATAAAAATATTATCATTTATATCTTGGTTTGTTATTGCATTTCCTTTTTTAATTTCTTCTTGAATATTATCATAATTATATTTACAATTTGGAAAATCTGTACATTTAATATAATATAATATTGGATAACCACTTAATATATGTAAATGATATTCTAAAGTAGTAAAATTATCTCCTCTTGAAATTACTCTATAATAATTTATTTTACCACTTGGTAAAAAATCTCTTGTTGGTATATTTCTAAATATTTCCATATTTTTAAATTGAAAATCAATTAATTCTTCATAATAAATAATTTGAAAACGTATTCCAATAATATCTTTAGGTGGATTTTCTACATAAAAAATAATATCATATTCTTTATTTTCTTCTAAATCTAAATTAATAAAACCAATTTGTTTAATCATTTTTTTTATTTGATATTGATTATCTTTTCTTTCATGATTTATTACTTCAACAATTAAATTTAAAGAAATTGTTTCAATTCTTATTGAATATTTACCTTCTTTTTTTGAAGTAAATTTAAATAATTTTCTATTTACAATTGAAGAATTAATTGCAGTAATTACATTTTCAAAAAGATCAACTTTTTCATAAAAATTATCTTTAAAAATTGTAACAGTTGAAATTAAAGCATAATTTAATTTATTTTCTAAACAATTTTGAAACTCAAATTCAGCACTTGTGAAATTATCTTTTAAATTAGATTGTAATATTAATCCATATGAATTTGGTAAAATTTTTGTTGGTTTAATTTTTGTATCATTATTTAATTTTACTTTAAAACAAATTTCATCTGAATCACTTGATATTGCAGTAAATAAAATTGATTCTTTATTATTTTCAAAATTAAATTTTGTTTTTAATACTTCATTTAAATTAAAAAATTTTGTAAATCTAGTTCTTTCTATTAAATTATATTCAGTCATTCCGTGACCAGAATAATAAAAATAACAATTATCCTTACATTCTACAGAAATATAGAAATAATTAATATTTTCAAATTCTTTTTTGGAAAGATAAAAAGTTGGTTTTGAATCAGAAAGAATTTTATAATCACAATCATCAAAAGTTGGATTTTGTTTTGATAATGAAAGATATGCTTTTATGTAATTATAATTGTTATTTGGATAAAGATAAAAAATTAAATTATTTGCATTTTTATTTTTAATTGCTGAAATATCAATATTTAAATTTACTCTTTTTTGTTCTGAATATACTGTTGGTTCTGGAGATTTTCCCATTTGCATTATGTATGTTATATTTTCTTGAGATTGAATTAATGATATTAGAAAAAAGAAAAATAAATATTTTGAGATTGACATTTTTTTTAATGATTATTTCTTTTTGGATATTTAATATTTATTTTTTTTTTGAATGGAATTTAATAAAATGTTTTATTTTTTTTATTATTCTTTTTTGGAATTAAGTCAATTGAGAATTAGGATTTATTTTTGGATTTTTAATTATTATCCAAACTTTTAATTTTTTTTAAGTTTAAATTGTTATGTATCAAAATTTGAATAAAAAAATAAAATACAATATATAATATTATATTTAATTCATATTATTATAATATTTAACATTATAATATAAAAAATTATAAAAAAATTAAATTTTTAATGTTATTCTATTAAACTTCATGATTATTATTTAAAAGAATTTCAGCCATAATTTCTTTTGGAATTATGGCCAATAATTTCCTTTTTTTATTAATATCATTATTTTTTCTAATAATATCAGGAATAATATAAAAAATTGTAGGAATAAAAATAATAAATCCAAAAAGAAAACATAAAATAGTTAAAACTTTTTTAATATTTTCAAATTTATCAATTATCTCTTTTTTAATATTATCAATCATACTAACAGTAATATTTTTAATTACATTCTCTGTTAAAATTGTTAAATTTTTACAAATATTATCATTAACAAGAAGAAAAGGATTTAATTTTTCATATAAATGCCATTCACTTTTATTTTTAGGATATAAATCATAATAATCATCTGTTCCATATAATACTTCATTATATTTAAAATTTAATTTTTTTACTTTTTCAATAGCATTATTTATTTTTTTCATTAAATAAAGAATATTTTGAATTCCATAATTTAATATATTAATTAATCCTTTTCTAACTATTCCATCACACACAGTGTCACATGATATATTATAAGAAAGTGAATATCCTTCAAAATAAACACATAAATCACCTTTCATAATATCCATAAATAAATTAATTGAATTTGAAGGAAGATTATATTTTTTTACATTCATTATTGAATCATATAAATATTTATTATTTAATAGAAATAAATCATTTATATTTTCTTTTAATGTGTTATTTATAAAGTTAATCATTGGATCATTATTTTCGTTAGAATAATATGTAATATACATTCTTATATAATTAAAATATTTTGAATAAAATGTTTTATGTGATTGAATTAAAAAATAAATATTAGTATATTGAATAAATGAATTATATTCTGTACTTAATTTTATAGATATACATAATAAAGTTAAGAATAATAGAATTTTTTTTATTATAAAAATTATTATATAATTATTTGTTCCTTTTTCATGTATGATAACTTTATTATTTTTTTCTTTTATTTTTTTTTTAATATTATTTATCATTTCATTATTATTGCTTGTTTTTTCTTTAGTTGATAAAATATCTATTAATTTCGTGTTTTCATTAATTATCATATCAGATTCTTCTAAAGATTCATTTTCGTTATCTTCAATTTCAGGATTTTCTTTTGCATTTATATGACTTGTCCAATTTTTTTCTTTATCCATAAATTTTTCACATTTATAAAGTGATGTTTTAATATTTGGAATTTCAATTAAAAAAAATAATCTTAATATCTTTTCCTTATCTTTTATAACAAATTTATTTGCTTTATATATTAAATAAAGAAAAAAGAATCCAAATATAAAAAAAATAAGAGTTAAAATATAATTAACAAAAATAGTTCTATTTTTTCTTTCATTATAAACTTCCAAATAAATTTGTATATAATTTTCAAAACCTTGAGAATAAAAAATTTTTGCATTATATAAAATAAAATTATAATCCAAATTTCTTAAATGAATATCATTATCATCACTAATTGCATAATTATAAACACAATAAGTAAATTCATAAAATAAATTAATAGTTTTATCAATAGTAATATTAACTTCTAAATTACTAGAAATAGAAACAAAATCACTTTTATAATTATCTAACATTTTTCTATATTTTTTTGATAAAGAATTTTTATAAAGACTTAAATCTTGAATTAAAAGTAAATTTTCATTATATAATTTTAATAAAGTATATTTTGATTCATTTTTTAAAGTTTCTCTTGGAGGATTAAAATTATAATAATGATGATTATTTAAAATTGCAAATTGAAAACTTTGATAAAAAATATCATTTGAATTATCTCTTAAATTTGATAAATATCTATTGATTCTTGCAACACTTGCAATATCATTTCTTGAATCAAAACATTGTTGGAAAAAATAAATATAAAATATTATCACAAATGTTAAAGATAATAATGTTGATATAATTAATAATTTAATTGATAAATTAAATTTTTTTACTGAAATATATTTATTTATTATTTTGGAATTTCTTGTTATAGTTTTTGAATTTAGTTTATTTAATTCTGGTAAAATGAATAATTTTGTGAAAGTATATTTCATAATTTTATTTAAAGGAATTCTTTTTCTTTTTAATTTTTCTTGTGTAATTCTATGTGACATTGAACTTTCTAATCCCATTCTTTCATTTAATTTACTTGTATTATAAATTTTGCTATATTTATCTAATTTATTTTTTTCAAAATTATATTTAAAAAAAGTAATATTTGATAAGTCTACTTTATAAGGAATTTCTTTTTTATTTATTTGATTATTATTATTATCATTACTATTCTTATTAAAATAATATTCTGTTGTTAAATCAATATCTTTAAAATTTAATTTTGGTCTATTTATATTTTTATTATTTGATTTTATTGATTTTGTTTTTGTGGATAATTTTGATTTTACATTTTTATCTTCTTCAATATGAGATGAGAAAGAAGATTCAATTTTATTTTCTTCTTCAGATTCTTCTTCTTCTGTTTCTTCTTCTTCACTATCTTCATATTCACTTTCTTCATATTCACTTTTTTTTTCTTCATTATTTAATTGTTTTATTTTTGATTCTTCATTTGAATAATTTGAACTATTATAAGAATTTGTTTCAATTATTTCTATATTTTCTACTTTTTCTTTTAATATTTCTTTTTTAAAATAATCTGAAATAGATTCAATTTTTTTTTGATTTGAATTATTATTTTTATTAAAAATATATTCTTTATTCCTAATATCAAAATGAATTTGTTCTTTATTAAAAGGAATGAAATTATATTTAATATTTTTTAAATCATCATGAATATAATTTTCTTTTGTATTCATATTAGTATAAGAATTATTATTATTCATTTTATTATTTGAAAGAAAACTTAATTTTGAAGCTTCAATACTTTCTCTTCTTGAACGACTTGATAAAATAGTTGATGAAATATTATTTATATTTTCAAAATGAAAAATAAAACCCATTATTTTACCATTCATTTTAATTTCTTCACAATTCATTAAATATACTTTATTATTTTTAGTCCATGTTATTTTCTTTTCTGGAAATTGAGTCATAAAATTATCTTTTATTATATTATAAACTAATTGTTTTTTATCATAATATTCATTACATTCCATAAATGTTTTTATAGTCTCCTCATAAAATTCTTTTAAATATTTAATAATAGAACAATTATTATTAAGATTTATATTATCAAAATTTAATTCTATAATACAATTAGAAGTATAATTTTTAATAATATAATTTCCATTTACAATAATATGATATTTATTTATTGTTTTAGAAATAATAATTTCACTTTCTTGATCTAATTTTGCTAAAATAAAGGGTTTTTTATCTTCATCATATATAATTTTTAAAATTAAAGGAAGAGGAATTATATATTTTGATTTACATTTACAATAAACAATAAATTTCTTAGATTTTTGATTTTCATTAAAAAAAAAATCTTCTTTTACTAATCTTTCAATTATTTTAGAATGTTCTTCTTTAAGAAAAGATGGTATTAAAATACTTAAATTTTGTCCTATTAATTCATCTGAATAATAACCAATTTTTCCTGAGAAATCAGAAGATATTTTTAATATATTTCCAATAGAATTTTTTTCGAGTGATATTATCATAAATTGAAAATGAGAAGAAGGAAAAATATTTTCAATATCATAAATAACATTTGAATTTAAATTATTTTCATCATTAACTGATAAATATTTATATTTTTCTAATTTTGAATTTAATATATTATTTGCTTTTTCTTTATCTTTTAAAATATCTTTTAAATATAAAATATAATATTCAGTAATTTTAAAACATTCATATTTAGAATTAATAATTGCATTATATTTTTTATCAATTTCTTCTTTTAATAATATAATTTCATTTGCATATTCATCTAATTTATTTAAATCTTCTTTTTGCGAACTTGTTAAAAGTAAATTCCAAAAATTATAATAAACTTCTGCAATTTGAGAAATAAATTTCATTAAAGTATGAGATTGATATTGAAATGATATATCGCTTCCATCATAAATATTATTTATACTTCTTTCTTCTATTTCTCTTTTAATTCTATAAACATAAAATGCTTCTGATAAAGATGAATAAATGTAATTATTTTCTATATCATAATTTAATTGATATATTGTTTGATATGCTTTTTTATATTTTTGTAATGTGTTATATAAAAAATCTGAATATTGCATTTTTAATAATATATTTCTGTTAAATAGTTCTGTTTTTTTCTTGAATATATGATCTACATATAAATAAAGAATATGATCATTTTTTTTATCTTTTGATTCATCTAAAAAATTAATTTTTTCTATTTTGTGGAAATTTTTTTCTATTTCTAAAGAAATGAAACTCATTAAATTTAAAAATTCAGTTCTGTTATTTTTTTTATTTTGAATTAAATATAATATCATTGATAATTGATTATATAATTCTAATTCACCTAAATTAATCATGTTTTTAAATTTAAAAAGAAATAAATGATTCTTTGAAACAATAATTATTCCAATTAAAATAAAGGAAATTATAAAAAAAATATAAATTATTCCTTTGACTTTTATATCTTTTCGCTTTAATAAATAATTTATAAATAAAAGAAAATTTGAATTTACATTTAAAGATAATAAATAAATTCTAATAAAGTCTTCTAATCTTAATTTTCTTCTATAATAATTCTCCTTATAACAAAATAAAAAATTAATTAAAGAACATGAAAGAAATGATAAATTTAGAAAACTTCTAATATCATATTTATATGAAATAGAATCTAATATTATTAAATAAACTTCACAAAAAAAAAATGTTTTTTTTCTATTAATTATTAAATGTCTTATTAAACTTGAAACTTTAGTTTCATTTCTTTTAAAGGAAAATAATAGAAAAATATAATAGACTAATATTATAATTATTACAGATAAAATACTAGGAAAAAAATATAGAATATGTTTCCCTTTAAAACATTCAAAAAAATTAAATGGATCATTATTTTTACAAATAATACAAAAACAATTTAATTCTAAATAAAAATAATAAAAGAATATTCTTACCAATAACAGGAATCATAAAAACAGGAAAAAATTCTAATATAATTCTTAATAAATACATTTGATATTGTCTTTTCTCTAATTCTTTTTTTTGAATACAAACTTTAATTAAATTAATATAAAGAGAAAATGCAGATAAACTAATGATATAAGTAATACATAAAATTATACAATATAAAGTTAAATTATTATAAAAATAAGTTAAAGGAATAATATTTTGAAAAAGTTTCACTATTTTTTCATATAATTTTGTTGAACCAAAATAATTATATGTCTAATTTAAATTATTTTTTTATTTTATATTTTACTTGATAATTATTAAAAAGTGAACAATATTGTAGATAGTCTATTAACTCTAATAATAATGATATATATTTTGATGGAGTATAATTTGAATATAATTTATAAAATAATTCAAAATTTGCTTCTTTTATTTTTTTCATAAAACTTTTTTTCTCAGTATTCATTTTATTCAAATTTTATTTATTTTTATTTTTCAATTCATCAATTACAATAAGTAATTATTTTTTTATGAGTAATTTTTAGTTTCAAAGTAATAGATAATAATTACAAAAATACATATAATTATCTTAATAAATCATTTTATATAAAAAAATAGAATAATAATGATTATTAAATTATTAAATAAAATGTTTATTTAAATTAAAAAAGTAAATGTTATCAGATAATCCTGTATTAATTAATGAATTTAAAACAGCGAATTTTGAAGTGTTTTATATTTTATATAAATCATATATAAGAAATAATGCAATTCATAATATTTTTCTTTTAATTGAATTATTACAAATGATATCTTTAACAATGTCAGATATAGTAAGTTTAAAATAAATAATTATAGTATAAAGGAATATGGAATGACTCAAATTTTTATAATAAATGTTCCAATTTTATTCAGTGGTTTGGAGTTCTTAATTATTTTAATTCAAATACAAATTTTTTTTTATATTTTATTATTTTTACTTATTGTATTATTTTTATTGGATTTTTTCTTTATATTAATTTATTAAAGTATTTCTTTCAAAAAAGAAAGATTGAAAATAGAAGTTATCAAATATTTTTTTTAAGAACAATAATGGGTTGTTTAAAAAGTATTCTTTTTATTCCTTTTGTAGAAAGTAATTTATCATTAATTTTTTGTAAAAATGAAGGAATATTATTTGGTAATAAATATAAATGTTTTAATAAAACTCATAATATATTCTTTATAATAAGTATAATATCATTATTAATATTGATTTATCTTTCATATTTATTTATTACTTTTTCTTTTAGTAAAGTTAAAGATAGACAAAGTTCAATTTCAAAATATTTAATAATGAATTCATCAAAAAGTTTTTTTTTTAATAAATTAACTATATTAATAATTCAAAGTATAAACTCAATTTATTCATTAAAAAAAATAATATGTTTTTCATTTTTTTGTGTTTCATATATTCATTTATATTGTTTTATTATTGAATATCATTATCAAGATGAAGGATTAATACATAATAAAATTTATTTTTATATTAATTTTATTTATATAGTATCAACCACAATTTTATTTTTTGGTTATATTATAAGGAAAGATAACTTTGAAGGATTAATATATCTTTTATTTTTAGGAATTATAATTATAATTTCACTTATTATAATTTGGCCACAACAATCATTAAAAAATTCAATTTTTATTCATTTTACTAATGAATATGTCGCATATAATGAAACTCGATTATTTATTAATTCAATGAAAGAAAGGAATTTAAATAGAGAAAATTTATTAAATTTTTTAGTTCTATGTTCTTATAATTCTAAAAGTTCAGATAAAGCAATTGAAGAAGACAATTTTTTAAAACAATTAGATGATAATATTGAATTTAAACTATCTCAATTAATTGAAAATAATTTAAGAAATAAAATAAATCAATTTAATGGAAGTATATTATTAAAATGTGTTTATGCAATTTTTTTATATGATTATCAATTTAAATATAATAAAGCATTTTTTACTATTTTATCTCTTCATGAAGATATATCTCAAGGTTTAATTCATTCAACTTTATCTCAAGAATTTTATATTTATAGAATTAAAAGAAGTTTTGAAACAAATTTTAAAAATTTAGCAAAAAATAATAATAAAAATATAAATGCAGACTTATCCACTTATTTTCAAGTTAATAGTTTAATATATTTAATATTAAAAAGTTCAGAAATTTATTATGATTTTTGGAATATATTATTTAATTGTTCTGAACATAAAGATATAGTAACATTAGAAAAATTAGGTAATATAATAAATAAACAAATAAATGAAATTCATGATAAATTTAATTCACTTTACAATAAAAAATTAAAAGATAAAAAAATAATAATTCTTTATATTTATTTTATAAGAGATGTATTAAATGAATATGAATTGAGTAATAAAATAATAGATGAATCAGAAATAAATATAAATCAATATGATTATATAATTAATGAAATAATTGGAGGAAATAATAAAGTTTATAACTTAAATGAAATAGAATCAAATTCAAATTTACAGTTTATAATATCAAGTGGAATAAAAGATAATACAGTAGGTTTAATACAAAAAATTTCACATGACTTTTCAAAAAAATTAGGTTATTCTTCAAATGAATTAATAGGAAAAAATATTAATATTTTATTACCAGATTTTTTAAGAGAAAAACATGATAAAATAATTATTAAAAAATTCTCTACATATAATTTTAAAGAAGAATTTAAATCACCCAAAAAAATGACAGGATTATTTTATATGAAAAGTAATTCAATGTATTTAATTCCAATTTATATGGAAACTTATTTAATTTTTGATGAAGATTACCAACCTTATTCTTTTACAAGATTAGAAAATGAAAAAGAAGTTATTTTTCAACAAAATTTAAATAAAGTTTGTCATGTAATAACCAATAAAAAATTTATAATTCAAAATTTTACTACTAATACTATTTCAATGTTAAATTTAACTGATAAAGTTTTAAATGAAAATGTTGATATAACTAATTATATAATAGAATTTAATGAAGATATTAAAAAATTTTATTATAATAAAGAAAATAATACCTTTCATGAAAATGAAGTAAAAACAATTATTTTAAAAAAAAAATATATTATAAAAAGAGCTCAAATCCATAATAGTAATAATAATAATGTAATAAAATGGAAAAAAAATAATAAATCTTTTTTTTTATATTGTGAAGAAATAAAAATGAATAATGAATTAATGGGATACTATTTTCATTTTGAAAAATTTAACTCTATTAATTCTTCAACTTCTTCTTTTGATAAATTTGAATCTGTTATAAATGTTCAAAAGAAAATAATTAATTCTAATATTTCAATTTCAACTGTTAATGGAACTCAATTTTATAATGGAAATTTTAAAATAAATTCTAATATTCTTCCTTCTCAAGATCAAATTGTAGAATTTGATTTTTATAACCATTCTTATTTAATAAATAAAAAAGAATTTTTTAATAAACAAAAAAATAATAATATAATTAAACCAATTGATGAATATGTAAAAGACTATTTATCAAAAAATAATGAAAATATTAAAAATAAAACTATTTTAAGTTCTAAAGAACTTTCTTATAGTTCTGAAAATGAAGAAAATGAAAGTGATTATACTTATACTAATTCTTCAGAAAGTTTTTCTTCAAGTTTTGATAATCAAAGTGAGGAAAAAAAAATAGAAAATTCAAATTTAATAAATAATAATTATACAAATTATTTGGATTATTATAAAGTTAATTTAGATAAAATTTCTTTATTTTATTTTGATTTCTCTAAAAATTTAATTGAAGAAATAATAAATTATCCAAAAGAAAATATAATAGAATTAATGATTAATAATGAAAAAAATAATAAAATTAAATTACCAAATAGAAGAGATAGTACATTTATTCGTGTTAAAAAACAAAAAATGAAAGTATTAAATGAATCAAATTTAAAACTACAAAAAGAAAAAGATTTAAAAAATCTAAAAAAAGATTTAATAATACAAAATATTACATCTTCTCGAATAAATAAATCAATTTATTATTTATTTTTTAGTATCTTATTATTATTTATTATTTCAATTTTTTTTAGTTTATGGATAGAAATTTATTCAATTCATTTTAAAAAAAATATTTTTAATTTAATAAATGCGATAAATTGTTTAAAAACTTTAAATGGAAATATAGGAGATACATTTTATTATTCAGTTAAATTAACAGTTGCTCAAAATCCAAAATATATAAATGTAAAACCTTCAAAAAATGAAATTAAATCTATTTCTAGATTATTTCTTGTTGAAATGTATAATCAAATGATTTCATTATTAAATTCTTTATATTTTAATTCTTTTACTTTTTCTTCTGAAAATGAAAAAAAAATAAAAAATTATAAAGTTAATTTAACTAGTATTACTGATAAAGCTAAAAATGTTAATTTTGAAGTTCCTGTTTTAAATTTATTAGAAGAATATACTTGTTTAATTTATATTTTTATATTTAATAATGATTCAAATATCAATTTTCTAAACATTAATTTTAATAACTTATTTCAAAATTCTCAAAATTTTTTATATGGAAAATTAATAAATTATACTGAAATTTATGAAGATGAATATATACATCAAATAAAAAAATATAAAATATATACTTATTCTTTATGTCTTATTTTATTACCTTTTGAATTTCTTGGTTTTTATTTAATTTTAAAATCAAATTTTAAAGTTTCATCTGAAAATGAAAAATTTATAAATTTCTTTTTTCAAATTGATAAAAAAACAATTATATCTTCAATGAATAATTGTAAAAAATTTATGCAAGCTACAGATAATATTAATAATTCTTCAAAACATTTAGTTTCTACTCCAAAAATAAATCTTGATGCCTTAAATAAAAGTATTATAACAAATGATTTATCACATGATTTAGTTACAGAATATGACAATTTAAATATAGAAAATAATAATAATAATAAATATAAAAATGAAGTTGAAGAAGAAGAATTAAGTGATTTTTATTTTGAAGATGATGAAAATAATGGAATTATAAAAGAAAAATTAAATACTTCTTCAAAATTTTTTAAATTTGAAAAAAAAGCAATTCAATATCTTTTTTTTTATATATTATATTTTTGTTTTTTTTCAATAATTTTGATATTAGTAACAATCATAATAAATATTAAATATGAAAAAATTAAAAATTATCAAGAACTTTTTTCTTATACTCAAGAATTAAAAATTTTTACAATTAAAAATGTAATTTATTTTAGAGTATTTATTATATATCAATCAGCATATATGCAATTTAAATTTATAAATCAAATGTCAAAAGATTTAAATAAAACTTTCTATGGAATATTTGAAGAGAATTCTATTATTTTAAATAAAATATATATGAAAGTAGATAATAATTTCTTATCTTCATCAACAAAATTATTTTATCAAAAAATCCAAAAAAATTCCCTTTGTTATTATTTAGAAGAATTTTTAGCTAATTATGGAGGACAATGTGAAGATTTTGGTTTTGGAATAGCAAATTTTGGTTTAAATTCAATTTCAATGTTTATTATTCATTCAATAATGACTTTATATAAGTCAGTAATGGTAAAAGTTGATACATATTGGGAAAGAGGATTTTTATATTCTGAATTATTTTATAACACTCCTTTGTATATTGATTTTTCTCAAACAATTGATGAATCTGATTTAAAAGATTTTTATGATTTAGATCCTTTTTCTCTTTTTAATACTGATATTATGAATGATTTAATTATTTTAAATGATTATATTTTTAAAGAATGTTTAAGTGACGGTTCTAATTTAGTTAAAAAAGATATTGAAAATATTGGAAAACTTATTGAAAAATATCTAATTTATTTATTTGTTTTTTATATTATTTTATTTGTTTTATTTTTGCTTTGTTATAGTATTCCTGATATTATAAGTAAAAATAATAATATTAATAAAAGAAGGAAAATACTTATGATTATTCCTAAACATATTCTATTGGATATTATAAATAAAAATAATTGAGTTTATCATAGTTTATATATTAAGTTTTTTTAACTTGAAATCATATTTATAAATTGATATAATATTTTAAATATTTATAATAAATTAAATAATTTTGGAAAAAATTTTTAATCTTTAATGAAAGTAAATTTGGAATATTTTTTAATATTTTATTTTTTCTATATTTTATACATTTATAGTTATTGTTTTATTTTATTTAAAATATATTGAAAATAAAAAAATAGTATTTTAAATTATTAATTATCTCAAAAAATAAAAAAAATAATATTTTATTTAAAGATATATTTATTTAATTTTTAAAAACAATAAAATAATACAATTATTAATAAATATAAAATAATCCCAACATATTTAATATGTTAATAATAAAAAATATATAAAAATGAAAAATTTATAAATCCTCAAACCACTCATCAAGTAAAATTTCTTCAGTGGAAGGTCTATCTTTTGGTTTAAAAACTAATATTTTCTTAATTAATTTTTTTCCTTTATCACTAATAAAATTAGGTAAATCATAATTTCCATCATTA
The DNA here is from genome assembly GCA_023807205.1 of Isotricha prostoma. Taxonomy (NCBI): domain Eukaryota; phylum Ciliophora; class Litostomatea; order Vestibuliferida; family Isotrichidae; genus Isotricha; species Isotricha prostoma. The sequence goes on along the minus strand of JAJMZS010002977.1, from coordinate 25,589 downwards.
ATTTTTTCAAATAACTCTTTTTCATTATTTCCAAAAAATGGAAAAAAACCACATAACATAGTATAAAGTAATATTCCCAAACTCCAAATATCATAAAATTGAGCAATATATTTTTCTTTATTTATTACTTCTGGTGACATATAAGAAGGAGTTCCACAAAAAAATTTATGATATGTATTATTATTTGTTATTATTCCAAAACCAAAATCAATTATTTTTATTTTTGAATTATCTAATAATAAAATATTTTCTAATTTAATATCTCTGTGACATATATTTTTTAATTGACAATAATTTATTCCTTTGACAATTTGATAAAATAATAATTTACATTTTTTTTCATTTATTTTATGTTCTGGACTATTTTTTATATATTGTAATAATGATATTCCATTTATATATTCTAATATAAGATATAAATTATTTGGTGTATCTATTACTTCATACATTTTCATTATATTTTCATGATTTAATTTTTTTAAAATTGATATTTCATTTTTTATTATTTTTTTTTTTTGATTATCAAATAAAGATATTTTAGAATATATTTTGATTGCATATTTTTTTTTATTTATTTTATTTATTCCTAATCTTACAACTGCAAAACATCCTTTTCCTAATTCTTTTCCTAAAGTATAATTTTCTATTTTTCCAATAAAACAATTATTAATTTTATTCTTTATTTTAATACTATTATTTAAAGAATTATTCATTTGATTGTCAAAAGTATTATTCATTATTATTAAAGTATTATTATTTTGATTTTTAGATGTTTTTATTTTATGTATTAAATTTTTATTTTTTTCTTCATTATCTTCATTTTTAATTTTATATGATTGATTAGTATTTTTTATTTGTTTAAATTTTACCTTTTTATTTAAAGTACTTACTGTATTTTTTTCATAATGATGATTATCAATAAAATTAGTTTCTTTAATTGTTGTTAATGTTAAATTTGCTTTAAAATTTGTTTTGATTTTATTTGGAATTAACCCAGAAAACCTTTTTAGATTTGATATAGTTAAATTATGATTTAAATTATTTGATTTACACATACTTAAACTTTTCCCTTTTTTATTTCTTCCACTTAAATTATTATTATTAACTTTTTTATTAAAAGAATATTCATTATTTGTAAATGAATTATTAGAATTTAATAAATCAATATTTTCATTTAAATTTGAAGAATTTAAAGAAAAAGTTGTTGATGAAACAATATCAATATCATTTTTAAAATTAATTGGTTCTTCTAATTCTTTAATTATTTCACTTGTTCTATCTAAATAATATTTTTCTAATAATTTATTATTATTTATAGTATTTGTTAAATTCATTTTTGAATTTGAATCTGAATAATCTGATAATTTTCTTTTCTTTAAAGGAGTTTTTATTTTTTTTCCAAAACTCTTTCTTAAATTTATTAAATTTGAAGTTTTATTTTTTTTAATTGGATTCTTTTTTAAAGAAGAAAAAAGTATATCTTTCCTTTTTTCATTTTCATTATTATTATTGTTTCTTAAAAATAAAACTTTTATTTCTTTAACAGTTTTTTTATTTGGAGTTTTAATTTTATTATTATTAGAATTATAATTATTATTATTAATAGAATTATTTATAGTATTATAAATTTTAATTGTACTATTTTTTTTATTTGATGAAATTGAAGAATTTAAATTAATTTTTCCTTTTCTAGTAGAAGATAAAGGAGAATATGAATCAGTTGAAGTTTTATCTTTACTTATTGTTTTCTTATTTTGATTCTTTTTTTCTGATATTAATTTATTTTCTAGTTTTTTTTCTTTTTTTAAACTTAGTGTTTTATTTTCATCTTTTATATAAGAATTTATTATTTTTTTCCCATTTTCTTTATTTTGAATTTGTTTATTTTCTTTCACTAAATTATTTGTTATTTGATTAAATCCTTTTTCACTTAATGATTTTGATTTAATCATTTATAAAGAAGAATAATTTATTAAAAAATAAAAATAACTAATTAAATTATTATATTTTCAAATATATTAAAAAATAATCAAAAACAAAAAAAAACACAAAAAAAAATTGCAAAATTATTTAAAAATTAAAAAAAATGATTAAATAAAAATATTAAAAATTAAGTTTTTTTTAAGCACCACTTCCTTCACTTTGAGAAAGCATTGGATTATATCCTTGAGTAATTAAATTATTTTTTTGTTCAGGTTTTAATTTTTCAATAATTTTTTCAATATTAGAATTAGCAATTTTACATTGTTCTTTATAATATTTTTTCTTTTTAGAAACTTCATTATATTTCTTTAATAAATTTTTATAATTACTTTCATTATTTATATTACTAAAACCAGTTTTTTCTAAAGTTTTAATATAATCATTTAAATTTTGAATTTCTTTATTTTTTTCAGTTAAAGAATTTTTTAATTCAATATCATGTCTACAAATTTCTCTATATTTATTTTCAATATTTTCATATTCTCTTTGATAATTTGTAACTGCTCTAACTTTATTTTCATAATCATTTTTTATATATTCTAACTCTTCTAAAATATCATTTACTCTTTTATTTAATAATTTTTTTTCTTCATTTGCAATATGATAATCTCTTTGTGCAGAATGTAAATCAATTGAAGCTTTTTCATAATAATTTTTATAATTTATTTTAGTATTTTTTAATTCTGAAGTTAAGTCATCAATTTCTCTTTTATATTTATTCATATATTCTTTTTCTCTTTCTAAACCATCATTTATTTCTTTATTTGATAAATTTAAACTATTTAAAATTTCTCTATCTCTTGTTTCTATTAAGCTTCTTAACATAATTACTTCACTTCTTAAATCTTTAAATTCTGCATCATTTTCTTTTATTTGTTTCATTAAAGAATATTTTTCATTCATTAAATCTTTTATTTCTAATTCTTTTATATTTATATTATTTTGATAATTTTTTAATTCATTTTTCATTGATTCAAGTAAATCTTTATTTTTTTCATTTTCTGTTGATAACATTTGCTTTTCAAATTTTTCTTTATCAACTGTATTTAAATTTTGCATATTTAATTCATTTTTTTCTATTGTTAATAATTCTTTTTCTTTTCTTAATTTTTCTATTTCTAAATTTAATTGATTTATTTCATTTCTTGTTAAATCTAATTCATTTTTCATTTCTTTAAAAATTTCTTTATCAACATTAAAATTATTTTTTTCATTTTTTTGAATTTGTATTTTATTTAATAAACCATTAATTTCATTTTTATGAAATTCTTTTTGAGTATTTAATTCTCTAACAGCTTCATTTTTAAAGTTTTCATATTCTGTATTTAATAACTCATATTTTTTTTTCATATCATTTATATTATTTAATTGTTCTTCTAATTCATTATCTTTTTGATTAAGAATTTGTTTATATTTCATTTCAATTTCCTTTTGAATTTTATTTTTTTGTCCTTCTGGATTATAAGAAGATAATTTTGATATTTGATCTTTATAAATTTGTTCTTTTCTTTCATTTTCTAATTTTATTCTTGATAATTCATTATCATAATATTTTTCTTTGTTTTCTAATTCATTTCTTAATTCAATTATTTTAGAATTTTCTTCATTATTTTGCTTTCTTAATGTTTCATTCAATTTTTTCAAGTCTTCACATAATTTTTTAGATGATGTTAATTCTATTTCTTTTTGTTGAATAGTATTTTCAAGTTTTGATATTGATTTTTTATATTCAAGAATTTCTTCAAAATTTGATTGAGACATTTTTATTTTTTTATATATTATAATTTTTTAAAAATGGAAATTTCATATGAATAAAATATTATTTATAAATAAAATGAAAAATTATTTTTATTAAAGATTTTGAATATGATTATAAAAATATAGATATTTTATTAAGGAAAATATTATTTTTCCTATTAAAGGTATAAATATTTTTAAATATGCTTTTTATTTTATGTTTATAAATATTATCTTGGAAAAAAATAAATAAAAAATATAAAAACCAATTTATAAAAAAAGAAATTAAATTATATTGTTAATATATAAAAAAATTAATTATAAAAAATTTAATATTATTATTTTATCTATATCATTAAAAATTCTTTTTATGATTTTTTTGAAAAAATAATATTTATTTAAAAAAATAAAATGTTTAGATTTGTAAAAAATTCTTTAGGTTTATTTTCAAGTGGTTTTGTTTTATTTTCAATATATAAATATTTCCTAGGAAAAAAAGAAAAATTAACAGAAGAAGAATTAATAAAATTAGTCAAAAAAATTGGTAATTTTGGAATACATGTTTTATTTAAAAGATATGATTCAAATAATAAATTAAAAAATCAAAATAAAGAAGATAATATAATTAATACAAATAAACAATTAATTATTAAAGAAGAAAATGAAATTGATGAAGATCAATTTGATTCTGAATCAGCACAAGTTTTATTATTGATTGAATGTGAAAAATTAACAAAATTTAATTTAACTGTTCAAGAATATTATAATTATTTAAATTTATATAAAAATAATTTAGAATTAAAAAGAAGAATTGAAATAATTTCAAAAACCTTTGAATCATTTGAAAGAAGATTACTTCCTAATTTTAATTTTGGAAAAATTATTCCAGATAAATATTTAGAAATTATTTGTAATATTTTTTATATAAATTTAAAAAAAACAACAAAAAAATATTATGAAAAACTTGATAAAAGTTTAATTACTTTAAAATATAATGAAAAAAATGATATGTATAATAAAATATATAGTTCATTCTTAAAAAAAACAAGAGAAGAAGTAGTTCAATTTTTTAAAGTTGAAAATAATATTGATTTAGATATTAAAGTTGCTTTAAGAATTTATCCTTTTTATTTTTCAATTGAACATTCAATGAGAAAAGAATATGAAGATATTAATAATAGCGCAAATAAATTAATTACTTATATTTTAAATAATCCTGATTTTGTTGATGATTTAATAAATGAAAATAATCCAAATTATATTATAACTCCTGTTGATACTATTATTGATTTTAATAAATTTATGGATAAAAATAAACTTCATTATTGTAAAAAACCAGAAATTGAAAAAGAGTAATTTATAATATTTCAATAATATTAATTATATTTTATATATTTAATAATTAAATATAAAAAGTTATTTTAAATAAAAAAAATTTTAAAAAATATTCAATTTAATTTTCGTTTATGATAATTAGAAAAATCAATTAAATTTAATTGAAAATCTTATAACAATAAAAAACAATAATTAATAATAAAATAAGAATAACAATCCATAATTTATATAATCTTTTTTTCTTTTTTTTACTTTTAAATTCAGTTTTTTTAATTTCTTTTAATCCTTTTTCAGCATTATCTTCAACATTTTGAATATTTCCTTCAATATCATCAAGCATAATTCCTTGTTCATCAATTTTCATTTTCATTTTATCTGTTATTGATGCAACTTGAGAAGATATTTGTTTAACTTTTTCTAATTCTTCAGTTCTTTTTTTTAAAACTTCATCATTTGATTCAAATTTCATTTGATTTTGATAAGGATAATTTTTATTATTTTCTTCAGGTTCATTATTATATAAAGGAACTGAATAAGACATTCTTGAATCAAGATTTATTATTTTTTGATTATAATCTTTTTTTATTTCTGATAATTTATGTTTATCTATTATTTTATATAATTTTTCTAATTCAGACTAAAAAATTTTATATTATTATTTTTATTTTTACTTCTATATTTTCTGAATGTTTTGATGCATTTAAATCACTTAATAAATTATATATTATTTCTATATTTGATGAAAGTGATTTTTTTACTTTTTCATATTTTCCTTGTATATGTGGTAATTCTTGGTCTGAATATTTTGTCATATCATTTAATGTGTTTATTTCTTTTTTTAAATTAATATATTTTTCTTTTAATGTTTTTATTTTGTTTAAATTCTCTTCATCAAGAAATGAAATCTATAATTTTGATTATAGAAAATTTTACATTACTCATTTTTTTTATTTGATGTTTTTTTTTAAATTATTTATTATAATTTTATATTTAAAAATAATCTAATTTTTAATTATTAAAAAATTTATAATAAAAAAACTATTAAAAAAATTATTAATTGTAATCTTTTTTAGTTTTTAAATGGTAAATTCTTACTCAATTCTAATAATTATATTTTTAATAATATTTATTAATTCATATCAAAATATTTCAAATTCTGAAATAAATTTATTATCAAAAAAACAAAATGAAAAAAAATTGAAATACTTATCTCCAGAAAACCCTAAATTAGAACTTTCTGGAAACCTTCCTTTTACAATATTAGTTTCTATATGTGATTTTAATAATCTTGTAGAATTATCATATACAACTAATAACACACAATCTAGATACAAAGTACCATATAAAAAAAGTAGAAAGATAGAATATAAAAGTTGGGATACATATTCATCCATTAATATGAATAGTTTATCAATTCGTTATAACAAAAGTGAAAAATTAAATGAATTTGCTGGTGCAGAATTAATTTATTCTTTTACTTATAATGAAGATAAAAAAATTCATTCAATGTATCAATTAAATTTAACAATTAAATCAAATAAGAATATTATTAATTGGGAACCTGTAAATAGTAAAGGTAATGTTATTTATGAATTATATTTAATTCAAAATAATAAAACTTTTCTAAATAATAGTTGTTATTTAAATTATTTAAAAACAAAATATAAGGATAAAAATAAAAAAAAAATTCCTTATCTTGATGAAGAAAATATTCAATATTATGAATTAAAAGAAAATTATTTTACAATTAAAAAAAAAGGAAATTATTTTATTCAAGTTGTTGCACATGTTGATGAAGAAGATATATTATATAGACTTAAATATAATATTATTTCTGCTGAAATATTTTATGAATCATATGTTTGGTTTTTTATTACTTTGCCATTAGTTTTTTTGGGTTTACTTTTCTTAATGATTTTCTTACTTAATCAAAAAGTAGTAGATAATACTTTTGCACCAATAGATAAATTATTAACTTATGATTTCATTTCTAATATGAAAGATAATTAAAATATTGTTGATACTAAATTAATTTATTTAAATTAATAGACAATAATTGCATTTTTTTTAACTTTTTTTACATATTATTCTAAAAGTTTATAATAAAATTATTTATAAAAATAATATAAGTATACATATTTAATTATAATAAAAAAATTATTAATTTATGTCAACTATTGAAATACCAAATACTTATAAAAAGAATTATAAAATAGAAAAATATAGAGATGAATTATGTAATAAATTAGTTTCACTAAATGGTGGTGATATAAATTATAAATTAATTTTTGGGGCAAGTCCTGAATTGTTTTATGTAAGAGAAAAGGTAAAAGTTAATCATTATGATTTAATGCAAAGAAAAATGAAGTTTAGAAATATTTTAAAATTATATGAACTTTCTTTTAATAATAAAATAAAAAAGTTCTCAAATAATTATATTACTAATATGTTTGATTTATTAAGCCATAGAGATAATAATTATGTTGAAAAAAGAAAAAATTTGATTGAAACTAATAATAAGTATACTAGAAATAAAAGAATTAAATTATTAAAGAAAACTTTTTTATTTCCTTTTACTAAAATAAATAATAATACAATAAATTATAACCCCAAAAATTCTCAATCTACGTTTTCAAATGAATCTAATTTAAAATTAAATAAAATTAATATTAAAAATATTAGTAATAATAGTACAATTAGAGAATCAAAAAGAAATAAAAAAAATGTTAGAAAAAGAAAGAATATTTCAAGTGATTATGAATATAATTTTGATGATGGTAATGAAGAACAAAACATCGAAAAAAGTGTATTTGAAAAGTTAAAAAAAGAAAATAAATTTTTTAAAATTGATTATAATAAATCTGATAATAAATTAAAAAATGTTATGGAAAGAATAAAAAAAGTTCCTAAATTTAATTATTTAAATAATAATTATTTTTCAAAAAAAGAAAAAACAATAGAAAGAATGAAAAATAGTTCAAGTTGTGATAATGATTATAAAACAAATAAAGAAACTAATAATTATAAATTTAAAAAAATAAAATTTTTTAACCCAAAAAATAAAATATTAAAATTTTCTAATTCTTCAATAAATTTAAAGTCAAAATTTCCATTTTTAAAATCAAACAATAAAAATATTTTGTTAATAAATGGTAAAGAATATGAATTTGATAAATAAAAAAAATTAAAAAAAGAAATTAAAAAAAATATAATAATTTAATTAAAAATAATTAATTATTTATTATTAAAAATCTGTTTTAATGAGTATTTTCAGGTAAGAAAAAAACCATATAAAATTCATATAAAAACATTATTTTTCATAGATCAGAAAAAATGTGTCACAAAAGAATAAGAATTCCAAAAGAAAGTGCAAATGAGACAATGAGAGCTTTAGGAAATTTAGAAGATGGAGTAGAATTTGTTGATTTAACTCAAGATGATATTGAAGCAAAAAAAAATTTTAGTAGTATGTTAAAAAGATGTGAAGATATGATTAAAAAAATAAATGATTTTAATACAATTTGTGAAGATTTTAATATTGAAAATGATAATTTTAAAAATTTTCATGAATTTAATAATGAATTAAATAATGATTTAATTAAAAAAGATAAAAAAACAGGTTCAACATATTTTGATTTTTTAGAAAGTGAAATATTAGAAAATGATAGACAATTAAGTGAATTAGTAGACAATCATTCATCAATAAGAGAAGATTTAGTAAATTTAATAGAAAAAAAATATGTTTTAAAAAAAACTTCAGAATTATTAATTTCAAATAATCAATTTGTCAATTATAATAATAATAACAATAATAATAATATAAGAAATGATAATATTGAAGAAGATATAATTTCAACTTCAAATCCAGATGATAATTTTTCTCAAATTAATATTGTTGATAATATAAGTTTTATTTCAGGAGTAATTAAATTAAATGATGAATTAAAAATGAAAAGAATGATATTTAGAATTAGTAGAGGAAGAGCTATTGCATCTTTTTATGATTTAGTTATTAATAAAGATGAACAATTATTTACTACTTCTATTAGAAATAGAGGTTTTTCTTTGGCAAATAATAATAAGAATAAAAAAATTGATTTTAATATCAATTCTCAAATTTTAAATTATCAAAAAAAAGTTATTTTTAATATTCTTTTTCAAGGTGGTGTAGAAAATATTTTATTAGGAAAAATACTTAAAATATGTGAATTATTTCAAGCATCAAGATATAATATTCCAAAAAGAAATGAAATTCAAAATGAAATTTCAAAAGTTGAAAATGAAATTATTCAAAAGAAAAATTTATTAATTCAAACTGAGAAAAGTATAAATGATATAATAATAAAAATAAATAGAATAAATGACAAATCAATAAAATATTCTTTATATAAATATTATTTTCTCCAAGAAAAAATAATATATTCAATATTAAATAAATGTATTGTAAGAGAAAATTTTATAGATGGAGAAATTTGGGTTCCTGAAAGATCTTTAAATAACTTAATAAATAATATAAATGCAGTTTTTCAAGGAAAAGAAGATAAATTAAGAGCAAATATTACAAATATAAATGAAGAAAATGATTTTTCAATTCCACCAACTTATATTAAAACAAATGATTTTATTTATCCTTTTCAAGAAATTGTAAATACTTATGGTATTCCAAGATATAGAGAAATTAATCCAGGTTTTTTTAATGTTATAACTTTTCCTTTTTTATTTGGTGTTATGTTTGGTGATATTGGTCATTCTTTAATTTTATTTATTTTTTCTGTATTTATTTGTTTTAATAAGAAGAAATTAGAAAATAAAAATTCTTTTTTAATAAATGTTATTCCTTATAGATATTTTATACTTCTTATGAGTTTTTTTGGAATTTATTGTGGTTTTATGTATAATGATTTTTTATCAATTCCTATAAATTTTCCTACTTGTTATATTCATAAAGTAAATGAACAATATTTAAATAATACAAATGGAACAAATGTTACTTTTTATGAATTAAATAAAGAACCAAATTGTAATTATAAATTTGGTATTGATCCAATTTGGATTGGAGCAAGTAATGAATTAACTGTTATTAATTCATTAAAAATGAAATTAAGTGTTATATTTGGTTTTTTACAAATGATTTTAGGAATCTTTTTAAAAGGTTTAAATAGTATTTTAGAAGGTGATTTAATTGAATTTTTATTTGTTTTTTTACCACAACTTTTATTAATGAGTATTCTTTTTGGATATATGAATATATTAATTATTATAAAATGGAATCAAAAATATTTAGGTGAAGATTCAAAAAAAGCACCTGATATTAAAAGTATAATGATGGATATTTTTTTGAAACCAAATGGTGAATATAATAAAAATTTTGCTCCAATTTGGGGAAATGAAAAAACAATTCAACAATTTCATTTTTTCATATTAATAATTTCAGCTATATCTATTTTAATAATGATTATTCCAACTGTAATTGGTAAAAATTATCAAGAAAAAAGTAAATATGAAAATTATGAAAATCAAAAAAAAAATGTTATAAATAATCAAAATGATTATTCTGAAGAATTAATAGATAATAATAAAAATGAAATAATAAAAAAATCATTTTCTGATATTTTAATAAATGTTTTAATAGAATCAATTGAATTTGTTTTAGGAACTGTATCAAATACTGCATCTTATCTTCGTTTATGGGCTTTAAGTTTAGCACATTCTCAATTATCAAAAGTTTTTTTTAATGGAACTATTGGAATTTTTTCTAATACTAATTCTATTATTTTAAATTCTATTTTACTTTCTACTTTTGGTATTATTTCTTTTTTTATTGTTACTTCCATTGTTTTACTTTTTATGGATATGATGGAATGTTTTTTACATACTTTAAGATTACATTGGGTTGAATTTCAAAATAAATTTTTTTATGCTGATGGATATTTATTTAAACCTTTTTGTTTTAAAACTAATTTAGAATTTAATAATAATGTCATTTGATTTTTAGAATATTAATATTAGTTTTAAAATTTAATAATAAAAAAAAGTTTTATTTTTATTTTTTTTATATTATGAAAATAAGAATTTAAGTATTAATGAAGTGGAATAATATTATTTTTAAATATGAATAAAATATGAATAAAGAATAATAATTTTAATATAATTTTTTTATTTTATTTTTCATTTTTATTTGATATAAATTTTCATATTTAACTTATACTTAAATATCAATACTAATAGAATCTTGAAGATACAAAGATTGTTTAGACATAATTCCTCTCATTAATTCTTTTTTAATATTTTCATATTTTTCCCCTAAATTTTTATTACCAATTTCACCATAAAAATTAATAATTTCTTCAAGAAATAAAAAAATTCTCATAATCAAATTATATAATTTTCCTTCTTCTAACTCAGTTTCTTCTAAAATAAAATAAAAAGGTTTTCCTTCCATCCAACTTTTCATAGCTTTAGAAATAGAAAAAGTAATTCTTCTATCATATTTATTATCAACAAAATTATATTCTCCTTCAATTTTAATAATTTTATTATAAATGTCTTGAAACTCATTTACAGTTTCAATACAATTTTTAGAAATAGAATCATCTAAATTAAAATCAATTTCATTTTTACTATAACAAAATCCACTAATAAAACCAACAATTTCAGGAATTGAAAGTTTATTTAAAATATTACTTAATAATAATTCACTTATTAAAAGACAATCTGTTGTATGAATTTCTCTTGCTGCTTTTCCTTTTAATGTTATTATATTATTTTCATCTATATAATTAAATTTTTTTAATATTTCTAATCTTATTTTAAATTCTCTATAATGTTCCATATTTTTTGGATCTAATTCTTTTTCTTTTTTTTTAATTTCATTTAATTTATCATTATATGATTTATATTGATTATAATGTATTTTTTTTAAAGGACAATTTGTACATTTACTATTTTTTATTTTGTTTAATATTTCATTTTTTTCTTTTATTGCATTTGCTAAATCTAAATTTATTGTTTCATCTTTTAAAAAATCAATTGGATTAAGTTCTTTTAATTCATTTGAATTATATTTTAATCTATTTAAATAATTTAAAGTGTAAATTAAATCTTTTTTTGATAAAAATTTATATCCTTCTTTATCTTCATATAAACGACTCATACTTACACTTTGTAATTGAAAATTATATATTTCTCTTATATCACTTATAGTAAAAGTTCTATATGAAAATTTATTTCCTTTACAAAAACCAGTTTTTAAGAAAATATTATTTGTAATATTTTCTTCATATTTAATTTTTTTTGTTGATTTTTCTTTTGAAATAATACACCATAATTCACTATTATATTGTGTATAAAATGCAATTTCAACAACGAAAATTTCATTATTTATTTCTTTATCAAAAACTTTTAAAATTCTACCTTGACCATTTTTATTTTTAACATTTTCCGTAAGTAAATAATTTTGAACATCTAAATTTTTAAAAATATAATAATTAACAGAAATTAACTTTTTTTCTAAATTAAAATATTCTTCAATATAAAAATTACTTTTATCTTCTTTACAATCAATTTTTTCTAATTTCTGACTTTGAATTTTTAAAAATTCTAATTCTTTCATAACTTTAGGAATTTCATTAATAGTTTTACTTTCTAAAAAACTTTCCTGAAAAAACTCATCAATTTCTTTAATATTTCTAGAAAAAAAAGAAATAATAGTACGATAACTTAATCTAAATTTACTTTCAACTTCAGTACCAATACCTTTTAACATTTGTTTAATTTCTAAACATTCATTTTCTAAATTTTTACTTTCCATTAAACATAAAAAAACATAACCAATTGTATCAATTCCTCTTCTTCCAGCACGACCACACATTTGTAAATATTCACTTGATGTTAAAATTTCTCTTTTTTCATCATTATATTTATAAATATCAGTAAAAACAACTGTTCTTGTTGGCATATTTAAACCAATTGAAAATGAAGTTGTTGCAAATAATATTTTTATAATACCTTTTGAATATAATATTTCTATTATTTCTTTTAAAATAGGCAATAAACCTGAATGATGTATTCCTATTCCATTAATTAACATTTCTCTTAATTCTTTTATTTGAGGTATTTGTTTATCTTCATTTGAAAGTGTGTTTATACATTCATTGTAAAATTTAATAATTTTATTACTTTCACTTTTAGAAATTAACATTTTTGTACTTAACATTTTGGCATATTCATTTATTCTTTTTATTGAAAATACAAATATTACAGCTGGAGTTAATTGAGTTTCATATAAGTAATCTATTATATCTTCTATTTTCATATGTGTTTTTGTTATTCTAATATTGTTATTATTATTATATTGTTTTTGATTATAATTATTTTGAAAATTATTTTTTTTATTAAATTTATCATTTTTAGATTTATAATTAAATTTGTCAAACCATTTAATATTATCAACATAAATTCTTTGTCTTTTTATAATATTATTTTTATATTTTCCATTACTATCCATTAATTTCTTATGTCTATCATTTAAATTTAATAAAACTTTCAAACTTTTTTTAATTTTATTTTCATCAACTTGATTATTAGAATTTTTAACTAAAAATACATTATCCTTATCAATAAAAATATAATGTTCCAAAGGAACAATTCTCTTTAAAGTATTTTGAACATAAACAGTAGTTTTTTTAATTTTACCAACCCATTCAGCAAATTCCATATAATTAGGAACAGTAGCACTTAACATTATAATTCCAATACCACTAGGTAATAATATTAATATTTCTTCCCAAACATGTCCTCTTTCATTATCATTAATATAATGAACTTCATCAAAAATAACCCATTCAACAGAATTTAATAATTCACTATTTTTATATAATGAATTTTGTAATATTTCAGTAGTCATTATTAAACATTGAGCATCAGGATTAATTGAAACATCACCAGTTAAAATTCCAACATCAGAGAATTTTTTTTTAAAATCACGATATTTTTGATTACTTAAAGCTTTAATTGGAGAAGTATATAAAACTCTTCTTTTCTTTTTTTTTCCTAATGCAATACCATATTCAGCAATAACTGTTTTACCTGAGGATGTATGTGCACACACTAAAACATTTTGATGAGATTCTAAACGAATAATTGAACGTTTTTGAAAAGTGTCTAATTCAAAAGGAAATGTTATTGCTTTATTTATTATTGAATCATATTCATCTGTTGGAATTTCGTCTTCTATTGCATATAATATTTCTGGTTGTTTATTTGATAAATTAGATTCAGTCGTTTCTATTGAATCTTTCATTTTTATTAAGTCTGGATTTTGAAGGAGATTTTCTGATTTTGAAGGTTGGAGACTTTCATCTGAGGATATTTCGGAATATTCTTCTGAGTTTTGTTCTGATTTTTCTTGGATGTTTTTTGGTACTTTTGGTATGTTTATAATGTTTTCTATGTTTTCTGATTGACTTTTTATTAAGTTGGTTAATTCTGGTTTATTATATTTTTTATTGGTTTCTTCATTTTTATTTTCTTCTTTTATTATTTCTTCTTTGATAATTTCTTCTTTTTTATCTTCTTCTTTTTTATCTTCTTCTTTTTTATTTTCTTCTTTTTCTTCTTTTTCTTTTTTTTTATCTTCTTCTTTTTTATCTTCTATTATTTTATCTTCTATTTTTTTATCTTCTTCACTTTTATCTTCTTCATTTTTATTTTCTTCATTTGATTTATAATTTATGTTTTTATTTTCATTTTTCTCTTCATTTTGAGATTTTTTTTCTATTTCATTATTTGAAATTTTATTTTCTTCTATTTTATTATTTGAAATTGGAACATCCTCAAAATCTTCTAAATCAAATAAATTATCATCCATTTAAGATAAATTAATCAAATTTAATTTAAAAATAAAATAGAAAAAAAATGTATATTAACTATTTACAATAAAAAATAAAAAATAAAATATTACTTAATTACTTATTTTCAAAATCCAATTTAAAAATTTTATCAATATTAATATTTTCATCATTTCCATTATCAGTAATATTAAAATTATTATCATCTTTTTTTCCTTCTTCCAAATTAAATAATTTTTTTCTTTTCTTCTTTTTTTTTTCTTCATTTTTAAATCCAAAAACACTAGATATAGTTTCATTATTAAAACTCTCATTTTTTTCATTATGGTTTCTAATTCCTTCATTATAAGGAAGACTCATTTGTAAAATTTTATCAACAGCACCATTATAATCAATATAATTAACTTTACAATAAGTATTATAAGATTTTTTTAATAATGAAAATCTTTCATTTATTAATCTTGGAGAAATTGATAAATTATTTTTAAATTCTTTTTGATTTTTAAACCATAAATTAAATTTTTCAATTATTCCAGGATAATTTTCATTTAAATAATTTTCAATTAATTCTGTTTCAGAATTTAAAAATTTTTTAACACTTAAAGAAGTAATAATAAAATTATCCATTAAATCTAATTTTTGATTTTTCCAACCAAAATTATCAAAATATAAACTTAAATAAACAATTTCTAATTCATTTAACATTAATTCTTTTGTTACTTTTATTAAAAGAGAGTGAAGTGGATAATGATTTCTTAAATCATCTGGAAGTGATTTTGAAGTTTCTATTAATCTATTTATCATTGATATTATTTCATTATTATATATTTCTGTAATATATATTGAATATAAATTTAAGTATGATCCTTTTTTTGAATAAGATATTAAATTGTTTTGTGTTAATTGATTATCTGAATTTAATGTTAATTCTTTTTCTATTGTTTTTTTAAAGAGAGATATGTTAAATTGAATTTGGGATTTTTGATTTAGATTTTTTTGAGATGGTTTTTGTTTTTCATTTCTTAATATTTTTTTTTGTAATATTTTTGGCATTTTTTTTTATTTTTTTTCAAATTTATTTCAGACATTTAAATCAATTTTTTAATATTATATTTTTATATTATTTTAATGAAGTATTTTATTTTATTACTATTTCTTTTTTTTTTTAAATTTCAAGCTAAAGAATATCAAAATATAACAGATGAAATTTTAAAATTTGAAATTGATTTTGATAATATGGATAATTCTTATAAAAGAGTTTTTCTTATTTTGCCTAAAATAGGTAAATATGCAGTTGATTTTTTAAAATATCATTTTAAAAAAAAAGATAAAAAAGATCTAAAAGATTTTATTGAAAAATTGCAAAAACATACAGATAAATTTAATTCAAATAATAAATCATTGAGACTTATGTCATTTGTAGTTTTAAAAGGTATAACTGATTCTTCAAAAAATAAAAATGATATTACATCATATAGAGAATGTTCAGAAGATTCTCTTGCATTTGATAAAAAAAAATACAATTACATTATGAATTTTTATATTGCAAGAATTAATAAGAAAGATAATGAAAGATTAAAATTTAAATTAATAAAAAAAGAATTTAATCAACATAAATGTAAAAATAAAAATAATTTAAATTCAAAAGAATGTGAAAAAATAAGAAAAAATTTCAGTGTTCCATTTCCATCATTTAAATATGATAATTTTTCTTTTTCTTTTGGATTATGTTTACCTAATTTTAAAAAAGATAAAGATTTAAACATAACTTTAGAAGAGAATTATGGAAAATTAATATTTGAAATACTTAAACTTTGTAATGATTTATTTCATTTAAATAATTATAGTGATGTTTCAATAATTGAAATGCAAAATCTTATTTATAATCAAGAAATTACTAAATTTGAAATCACTGATATATTTAATTTTATTCCATTGTATATTATTATTATTATAATAATTATAATGATATATGGAAAACCTCCTAAAATATTAATTAAATCTTATTTTATAAAAGAAGAAAATGAAGAAGATATTAATTTAACTGATCTATCAATTAATAATCCAAATTTTGATAAGAAAAAATTTTTAAGATTTCAAAAAAAATTTAATTTAAAATCAAACTGGCAAGAATTAATGAATTATAAAAATCCATCATCAGATAAAATAAATAATGATCAAGGATTATTATATATAAAAGGTTTAAGAGGATTATCAATGATATTTTTATGTTTTGGTTTTTTATTTATAATTTTATTTAATTCACCTATTTCAATTTATAATGAATATGAATTTGAATCTTTTTTGAAAGAACTTTTTTATTCTATTTTTTTTTTTGGAATAAGATATGCACCAAGAATTTTATTAAGTTGTAGTGGATATATTTTATTTTGTAAATTAATTAATTTTTTAGATGAAAAAAATGATGAAGAAGTAGAAAAAAAAATAAATAAACATAATAAAAAACAAAATTCAAGTAAATTAAAAACTAAAATGGAAATTGATTTAGAAATTGATGAAGAAGAAATTAATAATAATTATAATATTAGTGAAGATGAAAAAGAAAACAATACGAAATATTATGAAGAGTCATTAATAAGAAAAAGAAAAACAGAGGAGGTTAAATTATATTCTTTAATTCAATTTATATTATATCAAATTCATAAATATATTTTTTTTATTTTAACAGTTTCATTTTGTTTATTTAGTTTACCAAATAAATATAAAATTGAAGCTTTATTTTATACTGATTTAAATGGAATTGTTTTTTTAGATACAATGTGGAAAATTTTTCAAAAAGATTATATTGAAATTACAAAAAAATCAATTTTAAATATAATATTAGGATATACTTCAACTTATTCTTTTTTTTATCATGGAGATAATCCAGAAAATTTATTATATTTTTTTTGGCTTTTTTATAATGAAGTTATCTTTTTTTTAATATCTAGTACTATTATTTATTGTGGTTATAAATATAAATTTGAAATTGATTTAGTTTTTAAATTGGTAATTGTTTTTACTTTAATGATTAAAATAATTTTGTTCTTTTTGATTGATGATTTTCAAAATGGTGCTCTTTATTATTATACTAATAATTTTGGTTCTTTTTTTGTTAATCCTTTATATAATTTTTCATATTATTGTATTGGAATTTATTTTGGTTCTTTAAATTATGTTCTTCAAAAAAGAATTACTGAGAGTGATATAGAAAATCAAGAAAAACCTTTTTTATCATCTTTTCTTCCTGTTATTAGTTTTTATCAACAAAATGGAATTTTAATTAAAATTCTAAATTTATTTATTTGTATTCTTCTTATTTTGTTTAATTTATTATATTTTATTTATTCTAAAATATTTAAAGTAAAATATTATGAAAAAAATAGTATTTATAGTGGAGAATTTGAAGAAGTTATTTTTGGTAAACCAAATAATTTTTATCTTTTAATTGATACTGAAATATATGTTTTTATAATTCATTTAGCATGTTTTTTATTTTGTATAGGTCATAATAATGCTATAAAGGCTTTTTTAACAAATTCTTTTTGGTCAATTTTTAATAAAATATATACTATTTTTATTATAATAATAAATCCAACAATTTTATATATTTTATTTACAAGTGATATGAGAATTCCTTTAAATTCTTCTTATTGTTTATTATATACTTTAATTTCAGGTTTTCTTACTTTTATTATATCAATTTTTTGTTATATTTTCTTTGAACTACCTTGTAAAAGAATTATAAAATTAATATGTAAGAAAGAAAATAAAAAAATCAAAAATATACATGAATAAAAATGTGTAATATTTTAATTGAATAAAAATGTGTAATATTTTATTAAATAAAATTTTATAAATATGTAATATTAAGAAAATAAAATAAATTTTTTGAATTTTAATTAATTTAATTATAACATAATATAAAGTCATGACAAATATATATACAATAAGTGAATTAAAACAACAAATGACAGGAATATATGATGAATCAAAAAGGCAAATTGAATCTAAATTAAAAGTAATAAATAATGAAATAAAAATGATAAAAAATTATCATGATATATTATTAAATAAATCTCTAGAATTAATTTCAAAATTTGAAAATGATAGTAATATATTTTCAAATATGAAATTTGGTTTAACAACTTCAGATATCAATCAAACAACAAATAATTTTATCACTAATCCTTCAAATAAAAAATCAATAACTCCACCAAAACAAATAACAAATACTATAAATAATAAAAAAAATATAAATGATTATTTAAATTATAATGATATGAAAAGAACTTATCAAAATGATTTAAAAAATGCAATTTTTAATTATCAAAAAAAAACAGGGAAAAATAATAATTTATTATTTAAAAATGTAAATGAAATTTCTTCAGATCTACTTTTAAACAAGAAAAAAGTTATAAAAAAAAATAATCAAAGTATGAGAAATAGAGAAAGAAAAATGAATATAAATAATTTATATAATACTACTTTAAATTCACATCAGAATAATTCAAATAGTAATAGAAGAAAAATAGATAAAAAAATAAAACAACCAATTTCAATATCAACTGCAGGAAATATTTCTCCTTCTGCAATCAGTAAAAATTATTTAACAACTTCAATTGAAAAATCAATCAATAAAGAAGAAGAAAATAATAAAAAAAATGAAGAAAATGAAAAAAGAAAATTTTCTATAATTGATATTCCTTCATTAAATCAAATTGAAGAAAGAAAAAAAGAATATAAAAACACGTCTTTAAAAAATAAAAATAAACAGAATCTTTTTTTAAAAGAAATTTTAAATGAAGAAGTAAAAGAAATTAAAAATGTTAAAGAACAATGTATTTATTTATGTACTAAATCTAATGTTATTCCTTTTAAAACTAGGATTAAATTTAGTAAACTTATTAAAAATATTTATAAATTAAATTCTCCTTCTGAAATCTTAGATGATTATATTAAATTTTTAGATAGTAAAATTAAGAAAATTAAACTAGATTTAAAAAAAAATTATATTCCTTCATTTACAGTTCAAAGTGAATTAAACTTTATTAATTCTAATGATGAAAATGAATTTTATAATTATGATTCTGATAATGAAATAATTTTAAAATATTTAAAAAGTATATTAATTATTTGTAATGCAAGTAAAGAAACAAATAATCTTGATTGTAAAGAATTAATAAATCAAATTAAAAATGCTACTAATGGAAATATTAGAAATTATTTATTAAATGAAGAAAGAATTAAAATTATTAATGGATTTTCATATGAAAAAATAGATAAATTTCTCAAAATTTTTTCTGAAATAAAAGATAAAATGAATTTTGATTTACCTATTTTATTATCAAAAATCAATTTATTTATTCAAGAGATTTATGAATTTTTAGATGAAAAAAATAACAACTATAATAAATATTTAAGTCTTTCAAATGAATTAAATAAACTTAAACAAAATCAATTTTTATCAAAAATTTAAATAATTCAATATATATTTACATTTTAATATTTAATAATTCGTTTTTCTTGGTAAAATAACAAATTTTATTTTAATATAAGAAATTAAATAATTTTTTAATAATATAATCAATTATAAAATATTTAAAAAATGAATTCTGTATATGAAAATAATCAAAATTTGATATCAAAAAATAATAATAAAAAAGAAGAAGAATATGATATAAAATCATATATTAAAAATTTAGAAGAACAAATAAAATATTATAAATTAGAGAATGAGAAATTAATAAATTTCAAAAATTATATAGAAAAAGAAAAATTAGAATTAAATGAATCCCTTGAATTAAAAGAAATTACAATAAATCAACAATTATCATTGTTGGATAATTTAAAAAAGAAAAATGATAATTATGAAATTAGAATAATTGAATTAGAGAAAATAAATCAAGAATTAAATTATATTTGTATTGAATTAAGTGAAAAAAATAAAACATTAATAGAAAATCAAAAAAATAGTGTTTCAAATTCAAATAATAAAAATACAACTGATCAATTAATAAAATTTTCAAATCAATTAGAAAATCTTTCAATAATAAAATCAAGATTAGAACATGATAATAAAATTTTAGTGAATAAAATAAATTATATTCAATTAGAACATGAAAATGAAAGAAATATGTTAAAAAAAATTCACAGTGCAGAAATTGAAAAAAAAAATAAAATAATATTAAATTTACAAGAAGAAGTATCACAATTAAATAATTTAAATAAAGAAAACAATTCTAATAATTATATACAAATAATTAATGAATATTCAAATTTAGAGAAGAAAACAAGAAAAATTTCAAATGAAAATTTTAATTTAAAATCTCTCACACAAGATTTACAATCAAAATTAAATATTTATAAAGAAACAATAAAAAGAAAAGATAATTATATTAAAGAATTACAAAACAATTTAAGAAATTCAGAAGAAGAATTAAAATTAATTTCAGTAGAAAATGAAACAATAAATGAAGAAAGTAAATTAATTATTGAAAAAATAAACAATGAAAAAAATGATTTATTAAAACAAAATAATGATTTTAGAAATGCTTATGAACAATTTAATATTATAATTAATAATGCTAATAATATATATATTAAAAAAATTAAAAATTTTGAGGATTTAATATCAAAAAAAGACTTAAAATTAAAAGAATATGAAAAAGAATATAATGAATTAAATGAAAAAAATAACTTATTAAGTTATGAAAATGAAAAATTAAAAAGGGAAAATAATAGATATGAAAAAAGTAAAAATAAGCATAGATTTCAAAGAAATAAAAGTTTAAATTTAAATGACAGTAAAAATATGACTTTAAATACTTCTTCAAGTAAAAAAAATGTTTTTGAAAACAAAACTGTTGATTCAATTAAAGAAAATAATAATAATTTAAATTCTAATATTTCAATAAATATATATAATAATAATTTAGATGATCCTTTTATTGCAAGTCAACAACAATCTTTAGAATTATTTAAAAATATTCTTCAAAAATATGATATTTAATTTTTCATATATATAAATAAACAAAATCTATTAAATAATAAAAAATATTTAATAAATTTATTTATTTATATATTTTGAACAAAGCGTTTTAATAAAAATAAATAAGTTAATTCACTTATTTAATTATCATTTAATTAATTTATATATTTATCTTTATTTTTGATTCTTTTATAATATAAATTAAACATTTTGTTTATTTTTTATTTTAATTATTATCTTCATTTCTATTTCAAATTAATTTACTTACCTCCCATAAATTTCAATATATTTGTGATTAACTTAATTTTTTTATCATTAATTAATAACTTTAAATGTTTTTAATTAATTTATTCTCTCGAAGTTATTATTTATTAGCTTATTTATTATAGTTCAATTATGAAATTTTCTTCTAAAATAATTATTTTGATATATTCTCATTAAAAATATAGATATGAAATTGAATTACTATTATTATATTATTTCTTGTTGATAACATATAGTTATTTTTTTATTTAAAAAATTTTGATGATTTTAGATGATAGATGTATTTAAATTGCATTATCTCCATAAAAAAATTTAAAATTAATTAAATTTTGATGTTTTTTTATTTTATTTTTAAAAATTTCCTTAAATTTTAAATAATTTAATGTAAAAAACTAAAAAAAAGAACATATATAAATAATTTATAATATAAATCTTATATTATCAAAGATATATTACTTTATATAATTCAATAATAATATAAAAACTTTAATATTAAACCAAAAAAAAACATATTTAAAATTCCCGCCAAAAAAAAACTCCTAAACTAAAAAAAAAAATATAAAAAAATTACAAAAAAATAAAAAAAAAATAAAAAAACCAAATAAAAAAATAATTAAATTTCCTATTCCAAAAAATAAAAAATACGAAAATACCAAAAAAAACACTAACCTTAAAAACCAACCAATCAAAACAAAGAAAAAAAAAATATAAAACCCTCCAAAAAAAAAAAAAATAAAAAATAAAAAAAGAAAAAAAAAAATGGAACAAAACCCTCAACTAATAGATCAAAAAGCCCAAGAGCCTCCAATAGCAAAATATAAATTAGTATTATGTGGTGATGGTGGTACAGGTAAAACAACATTTGTAAAGCGTCATTTAACAGGAGAATTTACAAAAAAATACATAGCAACATTAGGAGCAGAAGTTCACCCAATGGATTTTTACACATCAAGAGGTAAAATACGTTTTGAAGTATGGGATACAGCAGGACAAGAAAAATTAGCATGTTTACGTGATGGTTATTATATTGATGCTCAATGTGCTATTATAATGTTTGATGTTGGTTCTCGTATAACATATAAAAATGTTCCTAAATGGTATAAAGATATTACTCGTGTTTGTGATAATATTCCTATTGTGTTAGTTGGTAATAAAGTTGATATTGCTGATAGGAAAGTTAAAGCAAGACAAATTTTATTTCCTAGAAAACATGGTATTCAATATTATGATATTAGTGCTAAAAGTAATTATCAATTTGAAAAACCTTTTGTTTGGTTACTTAAAAGACTTACTAATGATCCTTCATTAACTCTTGTTGAAGCTCCTATTTTACAAGCTAAAGAAATTGAAATTAGTGAACAACAAATTAATGATATGCAAAAAGAATTGAAAGAAGCTGATAATGCTCCTATTGATGATGCTGATGAAGATATTTAAAAAATTGGGTTTTTAAATTTATTTTTTTTTTTTGTTTGTATTTTTTTTTTTATATATTTTATTTGTTGTTTTTTGTTTTTGTTTTTTAAGAAAAATGATATTTTAAATGTTTTTATTTTTTTTTTTATTTGTTTGTTTGTTTTTTTTTTGGTTTT
Source organism: Isotricha prostoma (assembly GCA_023807205.1). Taxonomy (NCBI): domain Eukaryota; phylum Ciliophora; class Litostomatea; order Vestibuliferida; family Isotrichidae; genus Isotricha; species Isotricha prostoma. Next base: position 1,839 of record JAJMZS010002977.1, on the reverse strand, counting down.
TTTTATCTTTTGTTTGATGTTGTTTTTTATCTTTTTTTTTTTTGATAAATAATTAAAGTTTAATTTAAAAAGAATTATTATTAAGATAAATTTTTTTATAAGATTGATTAAAAAATAATTAATTTTAATATAATTTTAAAAAAAAATTTAATATATTTTATTATTACATTCATAATATAATTATTAAAGAGTAAAACAATTATAATTAAAAACCGAAAAAAACAAATTGATATATTTTTAACTTTTTATAATTCTATTAAAAACTTTATTTAATTATTGACTATTATTAAATAAATTTGGCCCATAATAAAACTTTTAATTAATTATATTTGTTAAAATATTTAATTAAAATATTTTACATTTTAATATTCAAAAAGATGTCAACAAATCATTTAAACATTCAATCCGTTTATGACTTTTCAAACATATTTTATTTAAATTATATTCATAAATTCCAAAATGAAATGGATATTAAAAAATTTAATAAATTCAGACTTTATTTTTTAAATATTTTAACTCAAGTATTTTTAATTTATAATTTTTTAAATTAGAATATGAATGATTTTTTAAGTGAAGAAAAAATAATTCAAAAAACTATTAACTTAATTCAAATTGCCTTTAATGTCTGGAATAAAATTTCAAATGATGAAAAAATAAAAAACGATATTTTTATATTTTTTTTTATTGCGTCATGTTTTATTGTAACCAAAGTACATTATTAATATTATTAATTTAATTTAGATTGAAAGAAAAAATAATTTAAATAAATTAAAAGAATTTTGTAATAAAAATGAAATAAATAAAACATTTGTTTCTTGGGCTGAACAATTAATATTAAAAAATATAACAAATCAAAATTATTTGATTTGTACTTTCGATATATTAGAATTAATAATTCCAAAAATCCAAAAAATATTAAAATTTTCAGATTCTAAAATGAAAAATTATATTAATATCGTAAATTCTTTTATTCAATTTTCAATATGCGAATATTCAATTTACAAAAAATATAATCAATTTATTATTACAATTGCATCTTTATTAATAGGAATTTCATCTGATTTTGAAGAAAATGAATTAAACGAAGAAGACAATCAAAAAAATAAAAATTTAATAAAAAATTATTTTAAAGAATTAAGTTTTTTAGATTTATCAATTATTGAAGAATGCGAAAAGGAAATATTATTTTTAATTGATAATTCTTCAGATGATGATGAACAAGATTATGAATTTACAAGACCAAATTCAATTTGTTCTGATTTTTTAAATAGTAATGAAAAAATTAAAGATGATAAAAATAGTTATGATTATTATAATAGATTTTCAACTGCTTCAAATGAAGATTTTTTAGATGAAAATGATAATTAATTAAGCATTATTTTTATTTATTATATATTTGATATTTCTTTTTAATTATATTTAAATAATGATAAATATAATTCGTAGTGTATATATTTGTAAATAACTATTTAATTTATCATATGATTTTAGCTTGAGATATATGAATATATTTTTTAAGATTTATATATGTTGTGAATATGAATTTTTCTCGAATTTAATAAATGTTGTAAGACATGTATTATTTTTAAGACAAAAAAAATTCATTTAAATTAAAAAAACATTAAATATTAATATTGCATTAAATAAATAATATTACATTAATAAAATATATTATTTAAAATTTTTATTAAAATAATAAAATAAAAGAAATTGTTTTTTTTAAAATTAAAAAGTATTTATGTAATCTATGAAAATTGAATATTTAATTATAATTATTTTTAAAATAAATATAAAAAAAGTATTTTATGTAGTAATTCTTTTTTCTTTTTTTATTAATTA
>JAJMZS010002976.1:0-86597 GCA_023807205.1 Isotricha prostoma | reverse complement strand
TAAATGAGATGGTTCATAATCAATTTGAATACTTTTTCCTTGTTGAATTGATTCTCCTATTATATTTCTATCATTTTAATTTATATATATTTAAAATAAATATTTTAAAATAAAATAAAAATTGTTAATATTATATTAAAGAATAATATTGATTTTTAAATTTTATTGATTTTTAAATAAAAAAATAATTTGATATTATTGATATTTAAAATAATAAAGCCTAAAAAAATAACTATAATATTTGTTTATTAAATTTTTTATTAATATAAAAAATATTATAAATAAAGAAACATTGAAAAATATATAATAGAATAAAAAACAATTTTATAATTTTATAAAAATATATAAAATTAAATAAAAAAACTTATAATTCTGATTCAAAAACTAATAATTATAAAATGATTTTTATTTTACTTTATTCATAAAAAAATATATATATAATTATATATATTATTTTAAAACAATTTTTAAAAATTAGAAATTTAATAACTGATTCTCTTCTTCTTTCCTTAAAGTCTCAGTATCAATAGTAATATTTTTATTTCTTTTCATAATTTGAAAAGGTGCTTCAGTTTTTCTAGATTTAACTACAATTCTTTCTAATCTTCTTTCAGAAATTAATTTTTTTTCATATCTCATTTCTTCTAATTTAGCTTTTGCAATTTGTTGTTTAATTTCTTTTACTTCATTTTTTCTTTGATTAGTAACAGTATTGAATAATGTAGAATCTTCTTTTTCAAAAGTTTCCATTAATTCAATTAATGAATTTATTCTTAATTCTATTGATTTTAATTTTTCAATAGTTTCTTGTGCAAAATCTTTAATTCTCATTTGTTTTCTTAATGCATTATTTTTTATATTTAAATCATTTTGCATAATTTCATTATTTAATTTAATTATTAAATAAGATACATCTAAATTATTATATAAAGGATTAATAGTTTTATAATCTTCTAACTCTCTTTGATATTCTTTTTTTAAATTTTTTTCTTCATTTTCAAGCATTGAATATCTTTCTTTATTTTCTTTTAAATAAATTACCTTATTTATTTTAATATTTATGATATCATTTGTTATTTTTTCATTTTCATTTATATTATGTATAATATTATTTTCTAAATCTTTATATTTGTTATAAAATGAATTTTCTTCATATAAAATTGAATTACTATCATCTTCTATTACAAATCCATAATTTTGTAATATAATATTTATATATTCATTTATTTTCTTTTGAATTTTTATTTTATCTATTTTATTATTTAATTGTCTTTCAAATTCAAAAATTTTTTTTGAATATTTTGAAGGTTCTTTTCCTAAAACATGATCAACAAATAAAGCACAAATTCTTAAATTATCAATGTCTTCTAAAATTTTTTTTATTTCATCCTCAATTATTTTAATTTGAAATTTATATTTTTTTTCTTCTTCATAAAGTATTTTATTTTTTTTTTCAATATCAGATAAAATTGTTTCAATTTCTTTACATGCTTTCTTTTGTTGATTAATATAATCATTGAAGTAATTTATTTCTTTCATATAATTTTTTTTCTGAATTTCAATTTCTTTTCCCTTTGAATTTTCCATTTTTACTAATTTTTCACTTTCAATTTTTAATAATTTAATCAATAAATTTTTTATTGAAATTTCTTTATTTTCAGATAAAAATTTTGATAAAGAATTATCTTCTTTATTAAATTCTTCTGCTTTTTGCTTTTTTATATCATGAAGTAATTGTGAACTTTCTGCAACAAAATTTATATTTTCTTTTGAAAATGAAATTCTCGTATTTTTTCTATTTATTATATCTAATATGTTATTTGTTTTTGATTCTCTTTGAATTTCTTTGATTTTCTTATTTAAATTAAATTTTTCTGGATCAAATGAGGGAAGAATAAAATGATTTGAATTAAAAGAAGATGATTTTGAGTTTCTTGAAGTAAAAAGATTTGATAAAGAATTATTTTTTCTAAAAATTGTCCTTTCTTCTTGTTCATATAAAAGTTTTGCTTCATTAAAATATTTTTTATAATTTAAACTTGGTTCAATTATTGATTTTCCAATATTTTTTAAACTAGATGACTTGAACATTAATTTATTTTTAATAATTATAATATATTAATTTTTTAAATAATTAAATTATTGAAATATTTATTAAACATTTTCTTTTTAATCAAATAGACATTGTAAAGTATATAATTAAGATTTTTAATTCTTATTGAATAAAAAAACATTAGTTAATATTTGCTAATATATTAATATTATTTAAGAATTCATTGAAAAAAATAATGCGATTTATTTTTGAGATTTTTGTTTTTTTAGAAAAGAGATCTAATGAATTAATAAATATTTTATTTTTTTATATGAAAGATTAAAAATATTTATAATTGTTGTTAACAAAAACAAATTTAATAAATTGAATTTTTGTAAATTATCATTAAATATACTTTCAATTAATAAATTTTTAGATATATTAATGTAAAATTTTTTATTACTATAATTATTTTATTATAAATATAAGAGTTAATTTAAATTTTCAATAATCCAAAAAAAAAAAAAAATTAATTACAAATTATTAAAATTTTTATTCATAAATCTAACTAATGAAATATTAAAATATAAAAATCAAAAAGTTAATAAAATAAAATAAATACATAAAATGAATATTGTTAAATATTATTATTAACATTTAAAATTTCATCATTATTATTATTTATATGTTTTTCCTCATTTTGAGAACTAACTTGTGAAGTATTGAATTTCCCATCATTCTCATTATTTATATTATTATTATTAACCTCTTCTTGATTAGGTTTTATTTCTCCTGCTTCAGGATATCTATGTCTACAATAAGTATATAAACAAATAGCAACAACTTGGAAACAAACACCTAAAGAATTAGGTACAATAAGATTAAGATCACCATATCCAATTCCATAAATAACCCAACAAATATTATTTATAAGCATAATAAAAGTAGATAATATTGGAATTAAATTATAATTATGAGATTTAATAACTCTTGAAAATTTTTCCAAAGTCCCAGCACACATTTAAATATTAAAAACAACACAAATCATTCCAATAAGTCTAACTCTTTTTATCATAACATAAAAAACCCAAAAAAACTTCAAAAGTTAAATTAAGAACTAAAATAATAGAAACACAAGAATGGAGAATTTTTTTTTTAAAGTAAAAAATAAGGAAAATAGAAATATAAATTAAAGTCGCAATTCCTCCTATAAAAACAGGTAACCATACAACAAATTGATTGTCTCTCATACCATAACAAACCCAAAGTATACAATTAAAATAAGTAAAAACTAAAAGAAGTCCTGGAACGTCATTTACTGAAACTTTTCCTTGTATTAATTTAAAATATGGAGGTGCTGGACCCGTTACATAAAAAATTGTACTTATTACTGTTCCTACCCATCCAAAATATATTCCTACTGTACCAAAACCCATTTTGTGTTTTTTTTTTAATTTTATTGATTTTAATTTTGTATTTTTTTTTATATATAAAAAAATTTTGTCTGATGATGTTATTTTTTTTTTGATTATTATTTATTTTTATGTATTAGGAAGTTTTAATATTAGAAATTTTTTTTATTTTTTATTTTTTTTTTAAGAGAAGTTATTTATGTTAGGTTTTAACTTTTTTTATATTTTCTGGTTTTTTACTGTTTTTTATGATTTTTTTTTCTTTTTTTTGCAGATATACTATTTTTTAGGGCTTGTTTATTTTTATCTTTTATAAATTTATGAATTAAAAATCTGTTAAAATATATTATATAATTTTTAAATTTTTTTAAAGAATCTTTTATATTTATCAAAGTTTTTTTTTGATTATCCTTATTATTATTGAAATTTATTTTAATTTTAAGATATTTCATTTTTTTTATTCTTGATTAATGAAAAATTTTTTATTTATTTATTTATTAGTTGTATAAACAATATTTAAATTAATAAATTAAATTACATATATTTAAAAATATATAATAAAAAATACTAATAAACTTAATTATTTAATAAATAATAATAATTAAATATTAAATTAATAAATATGACTAATATTAGTTAATTAAAACAATTTTTCTTAATACCAAACAATTCTTATATATTATATTATAATTCAATATAAATTATTATAAAAAATATTTTTTATTGACTTTTATTTTTTTCTTATTTTTTTATAATAGATAAATTAGTTTTCATATTTCCTTATTTATAAAAATTAAAAAGAATCAAATAATAATCAAACTTAATTAAGATAAATTAATAATAGATTATTTATTTAAATTTTCAAAACTTTTTGAAAAATAAAATCATTTATATATTAATAAATTATTCAACATGAAATTACTTAATAATAGATTTCTTTTTATAAAATTTAAAAAAAAATATTTTTATATTTATATTTAAATTTAAATATAATTTATTATTCAAACTCATATTCTTTACATAAATAATTTTTAATTTGATTAAAATTAAATCTTTCTTTCTCATTCCTATTTAACATTTTTTTTAATAAATAAACAAATTTATTACAATATGCATTTTCAGAATTTAATATTGACATAGGATATTTTAAATATTCATCAATTAATTTATCATTATCATTAATTGTTGTTGCAACAAAATTATTATATAGATTATTATAATCATTACTTTTTGTCATAGTATAAATAATACATAATCCAAGAGAATAAACATCATTTTTAATTAAATCAACAAATTTTTTATTTTCTTTTCCATAAAAATAACTAAATAATTGAGGACTAATAAAATTATTATAATTATCAATAATATTTTTTTCATTTAAATCTTTAACATATTCTAAATCTGTTAATTTATAAATTTTATTTTTAAAGACTAAAATATTTTTTGGATTAATATTAAAATGACATAAATGCCTTTTTTCTAAAATATCTAAACAAATACTAATTTGATAAATAATATTAATTAAATCTTCTTCACTATAAACTTTATTCATTTTTTTCATTGTTGCAATTTCACTATTCCAACTATTAACTCCAATTTCTTCTAAAACAGAAAATTCATCTTTGGAACAATTAATTCCAAATATTTTAGTAAAATATAAACTATTTTTTAAAGAATATTGTAATGCATATGAAAAAAGTAATTCATTCATTTCTTTTTTTTTCTCTTTTAAAACTTTTTTTTTCATTGCATAAAATTGATTATCATTTGTAAATTTAACACAAAAAATTTTACTTTTTTTTCCTTCTCCAATTTGAGAAATAATTTCAAAATTATCTAAATCAAAAATAGGAAGATTAATAGTTTCTAATTCATTATTTTCTATTCCAGAAGGAATTTTTTGAAGAATAGTATCATTATTATTTATATTAAAAGGAGAAGTTTTATGAATTTGAACTAATTTATCTAAAGAACGACTTTCTTTTCTTGGAATTATTTTATATGAAATATTATCATTTATTGAATCTTCTTCTGATGAATATGAATCTTTTTCTTTTTCCTTTTTTTTAATATTTTTAAATTTTGAAAGTTTTTTTATTTTATTAACTTTGTTCATTTGAGTTGAACTAGTTGATCTTTTTGATAATAATTTATTCAATGTTTTCATTGGGGAAAGATTTTTAAATTCATTTGAATGTTTTTGATTTTTTTCTTCATTTTCATTACTTTCTTTAGTTGAATCTAGATTTATTAATTCATGGCAATTATTTCCACTTTTATTTATATATTCTTTTTCTAAATCAGCTAATTTTTCTCTACTTCTACATTTAATAACTTGATTAAGAAATTTACTATTAAAAAAAGTAAAATTATTTAAAATACTAGCACTTGGTCTTGGAGAATAATAATTTTTAGTAGGAAGATTTTTATTTTTTTGATTATCAAGTTTAAAGTTTTCATCAAGTGTATTTCTTTTATTATTATAATCTAAATTTTCATCATTTATAATTCTTCCTTTATTAAAATAATCTTCAATATCTTTATTTCTAAATCTTTTTCCACATTTAGGACATTCAAAAATAAATTTTTCATATTTTATTAAACTTTTACATTTACTACATAAAACCATTTCAGTATCATTTAAATCAGTTAAATATAATTTACCATCACAATTTTTATTATGAACAATTAATTTAACATCATGTCCACAAGGAATTTTTTTAGGTAAAGCAGATTTTTTTTCATTAATACCTTTTTTAATAGCATTAGAAAAAGGTTTAAATTCATATGGATTATATATTTTAGCACCACAATTAAATTCATTACCACATTTAATACAAGTCCAATTAATATTATAAGGATCATCACAAAAATTACAATTTTTACATATTAATTTACCATTTTTAATATTTAAAAATAAAGGACTTTTACATTTAATACAATTCATTTGTTGATTTACAATTAAATGACAATGATATTTATCCCAAGTTGCTGGTTGAATTGAATTATTGTATATTTCATTTAAAGATATTATTCTTGTGTAATATGGAATTGAACAAAAATTACAAAATAAATTTATGTAATTTGCTTTATATGATTTTAAACAATTTCTACATATTATTGCATATATTATATTATATTCTGTTGATGATCCTTTTCTGTGAAGGTTTTTTATTCCATTCAAATCAACTTTGAAATCTGTGTCTAAAACAATTATAAAATTGTTTTTTTGATTACAAAAATGTAATGGTTCATTATTTTGGTAAATACAATGTTTTAAAAAGGAAAAATTTTGACCGTTTTCTATAAAATCTTTCCCTTTATATTTTAAACTTTTTGATAATTTTTCTTTATCATATAAATAATAATTTTGATATATTATTTTTTCTATTGAATTTAAAGCAATTAATACTTTTTCATTCTCTAGAATTTTAGGAGAATATAAATCTTCTAACATTGATTTTACTCTTTTTTTTAAATTGTCCATAATAATAGATTGACTTTTTATTAAAATATTTTCAAAAATTTCATTATATTCTTCTTCATATATTCTCAAAACTTCATTTTCAATTTGTTTTTGTGTTTCAAATTTTATAACAAATGTATCGTATTTATTAGTAGACTTACTCATTTTTAAATAATTTATTTAATAATCTTTCAATTTATGAATTTATAAAAAATTTAAATTAAAATTAAATAAATAATGAATAATGAATTATATGAAAAAAAGGAAAAAGATCATATTATCTATAAACCAAATAATAAAAATAACAAAATAGGTAATTATCAAATAATAAAAACAATGGGAGAAGGGACTTTTGGAAAAGTAAAACTAGGAATACACATTCCAACAAATGAAAAAGTAGCAATAAAAATATTAGAAAAATCAAAAATCGAAGACAATGACGATTTAAAATGTATAAACAGAGAAATATCATTTTTAAAAACTTTAAACCATATAAATATAATATCATTATATGAAATAATAGAAAATTCCGAATATTATTATTTAATAATGGAATATGCAGAAAATGATTTATTTTCATATATAGTAGAAAATAATTATCTTTCAGAAGAAATATCATCCTTACTTTATTATCAATTAATAAATGCAATAGAATACATTCACAAAAAAAAAATAGTTCATCGAGATTTAAAACCAGAAAATATATTATTAACAAGAAATAATTCAATATTAAAAATAATAGATTTTGGTTTAGCAAATTCATACAAAAAAAATAATACTTCAAATAAAAATATTAATAATATAAATAACGAAAATGAAAATATTTTATTAAAAACTGCATGTGGAAGTCCTTGTTATGCTGCTCCAGAAATGGTTTTAGGTAAAAAATATTATGGATTAAATGTTGATATTTGGTCAAGTGGTATTATTTTATATGCTATGGTTTGTGGATTTTTACCTTTTGAAGATGATGATAATGAAAGTATTTATAGAAAAATTATTCTTGGAAAATTTGATATTCCTGATAAATTAAGTCTTAATTGTAAAGATTTAATTTGTAAAATTTTAGAAGGTAATCCTAAAAAAAGAATTAAGATTGATGATATTAAAAAACATCCTTTTTTAAAAAATTGTGAAGAAAGATTTAATAGAATTATTTCACCTTATGAAATTTATTATTTTTATAATTTTAATTCAAATAAAAATTTTGAAGTTTTTAATTTTATTATTGATAAAATTGTTGATATGAATATTAAAAATTGTGATAATAGAAATGATATAATTGAAAATATAAAAAATAATAGTTTTAATTATATTACTGCTTTATATAAAATATTACTTAAACAAGCAATTAAAAATAAAGAAATTAAAACTAGTAATAATAATATAAATAATAATGAAGGATGTTGTTCTTTATCTTCTTGTAAAACTTCTGCTACGAATAATAATAAAAATGAAAATTTGAATAAAATTAAAAAAGATAAAAATCATTCTCCTGAAAATTATAATATTAATAATAATTTTAAATATAAAAATAATATTAATTATGATGCTTTAGATAAATTATTTAAAATTCATTCTTTCAATGAAAAAAAGATAAATCATTTAAAAAAGAAAAAAATCAATTTTATAAATGATAAAAAAATAAAAAATACATTTATAAAAAATTATGAAGATTTAATGAATAATGCAAAAAAATTATTATCAAATAGAAATGGAAGAAATGAAAATTCCTCATCATCAATAGAAATAAATTCAAATTTTAATAGAACAGATGGAAATAATTTTAAAGGTAAAATAAATAATATTTTATCAAGTTCAAATTTAAAAGTAAATAAAATAAGATTTTCTGTAGATGCGCCAAGATTAATTTTAACTAAAGAAAATCAAACAAATGAATGTGATCTTACAGTAAAAACTCAGAGAAAAAAAAAACCATTATCAATTATTACTTCTGGAAATACTTTTATTGATTCATATGATGATTTAATTATTAATACTGAAAATAATATATGTTCTGTTAATAATAAATTATATAAAAATAAAGTAGATGACAAAAGTATTAAAAAAATTAAAAATATTATTTCTGGTTTATCATCTCCTAAATTATTTTCAGTAAAAACTACTGAAGGTAATAATAATAATAATTCTTTAAAAAAAAATAATATTAATAAAGGGAGTAAATGTAATAAAAATATTAATAATACTAATGTAATTAAATCAAAAAAAAATTTTATAACTAAAGGAACATTATATACCAAAACTGTGTCTGTGATTAATCATTTAAATTTAGTTAATAATAATAAGAGTAAAGGAAAAATAAATAATAAAAAAAATTTAGTTTCTCAAAAGAAAAAAAATTATAATAATATGATAATGAATAATAGATTTTTATTAAAAACTTTTATTGATACTTCTAATACAAATTCAAAAAGTCCATTTAATTTAAAAGCAAAAACAAAAAGGCAAAATATTAAAAATTTAACTAATAATAATACTCCAATAAATAAAAATTATAATAATTTTAATTTTAAAGAAAAAACTACTCCTTCAAATTTAGATAATAAATATGTAAATTATCATAAAGATAGAAAAAAAGAAATGAATAAAGAAAATATTAATTTAGGAAATATTATTTTTGAAAAGAAAAAAATAAATGAAACTTATAAAAATATTTCCGATAAAGCAAAAAAAGATTTTATTTGTTTTACTACAAAATTTAATTTAGAAGAATTAAATAATAAAATAAAAACTTTCTTTGAAAAAATAAATTTTTCAATTAATAAAAAAGACAAAACTCATTTTGATATATTGAATAAAAATAAACATTTTATCTCAATAGAACTATCAAAATTCGAAAAAAATAGTATTGTTAACATATACGAAATAACAAATAATAAAAACCAATCAAAAGACATAATAAAAAACCTAATTACCGAAATAGGATTTTAAAAAATTTTTTTTTCAATTATGTAATATTATATCTAATAACCATATATAAATTTTTTAATTATAAATAAAAAACCTTAATATCTAAAAAAAATATTTAAAAAAAAAAAAAAAATCCCAAAAAAAATTTTAAAAAATTAAAAACAAACACAAAAAAAAAAAATATTTCTCTTAAGGAATATTAACCAAACCAAGAACTCTAACAACATTTCTAATATTAACTAAGAAAGCTGCACTTAAGTCATCTTCAGAAACAGCATTATAAATTTCTTCATTTTGATCTTTAAGAACTAAATGTAAATAAGGTCTAGTAACTTCAATACTAGGTTTAAAAACAAAATCATTATCTTTATCAATTTCAAATTTACCAATACTAGCTTTATTAGGATACCAACAAAAATCAATCCAATCTTTTTCTTCATCATCAAAGAAATATTTATCAAATTCAGGATTTGGTTTCGCTTTAACGGCAATTAAATCAGTACTAATTAAATTATTAACATCATGACTTCTAATTGAATAATATCTACAAACCATAACAATATCATCAATTGCTCTATTAATAGTTTCAAAATTTTTTTCTTTAATATTACATGATTCAATATCTTCTTTCCAAGGAGCAATTAATATTCCTCTTTCTTTTAATGCTAATATCATTTCATCATATGTCATTTCAATATTTGAAATATCATTAAATTCTTCTTCTTCATTATCTATTAATTTCATATATGCTTTAACTGGATCTCTTCTTATTGATGATTCCATATTTAAATCTGGATCTGATATTCCTATTTCAAATACAAATTTTGTTCTTGGTGTTATTAAATCTAAAATTGCTATTAATTGCTTATTTTCATTTTGAATACATCTTAAATTCCATGATTTATATGGAAAGTTTATTTTTCTTTCTAATAATATTGAAAAAATACCTAATTCTGTTGTTGTAAATTCTACTACTTTATCAACATATTTTACTTTATCTTTTTCTTTTTCTTCATCTTTTAATACTATATCTTGTGCTTCTAATTGCCATTTTCCATTTTCTAAATTAAATAATCCTACTAAAACTTCATTAACATCTTTCATATAAATATTTTTTGGTAATGTTATTTTATATCTCATTTTAACATTTTTAGTAAAAGAACCATCAATTCCTTCTCCTCTTTTATATTCTTCACCAATCATATCTCTAATTCTCCAAGTTCCTTTTTCTAAACTTTTAGCAGGATATTTTAATTCTTCTAAAAAGAATGTTCCACTAATTGACATATAAGGAGTATATTTTTCATTTTTATTAGGAACATCTAAATATTCTCTTATATCATAATCACACCAAAAGAATCTTACAATTGTATTATTAACTACGAAATTTTTATGGAATTCTCTTACAAAAATTGGTAAACTTACAAATCTTGTTGATACTGTTCTAAAAGTATTTTGTACTAAATTATTTGCCCAAAAAGCTAATTTTATTTTATTATTTTTGCTTGTTAATTCCCAATATGTTTCTGGTTTTTCTTCTTTATCTTCTGAAGATCCTTTTCCTAATTCTTCATTTCTTATTTTTTTTAAACTTTCAAAATTTTCAATAAAATATCTTGTTAATGATTCAATTTTTAATTTTTCTATATTATTTAATAAATTTAAATATCTAAATGAATATGAAACTAATTCCATATTAATTTCTGCTTTCCCTTGAAGTAATAATCTTTCTAAATTATGATAATGTAATTGTGAATAATCAAAAACTGACATTTCTTCATTGAAATTTTTTTTAATTAATTTGAAATTATTTATAAAATTAGGAGTACATTTATCTTTAAATTCATAAATAAATCCATTTATTTTTTTTTCTTCAGCAACATTAATATAACCATCTTCACAATTAGAAAATTTATCCCAATCTTCACTTTCTATTATTTTTTGATAAGCTTTTGATAAATTATTTTCATGATTTTTTTTCCAAGGAATTAATTCTTCTTCTTCTTTTGCTATTCTTTCTAATTCTTCTTGTGCTAATCTTTTTCTTTCTTCTTCTGCTTTTCTTTCTTCTTCCTCACCTATATTTTTTTATATTAAATTATGGAAGTTACGTTTTAGTCTTTCTTCTTCTTCTTTTTTTAAACGAAGTTCTTCTTGTTTTCTTCTTTCTTCTTCTTCCTTTTCCTTTTCTAATTTTTTTTAAAAAATTTTTGTTATATGTGATTTTTCTTACTTGCCAGTTCTTCGAGTTGTTTTTTTGTTAGTTTTTTTGGTGCTTTTTTCGGCATTTTTTTTATATATATTTTTTTTAAGTTTTATATTAATTGTTTAATTTATTTATTACATTTTAAATAAAATATTTTTTTAATATTTTTTTATCAAATTATTTATTCATAAAATATTATTTGATTTTAATTTTCAATTTATAACTGATTTAATTATAATAATTAAATATTAATAATAAACTTAAAAAACATTTTTTAATATATAATTTCCATATAATAAAAAACCCATAAAAAAAATTAAAAAGAAAAACAGAAAAAAAAAAACCAAAATTAAAATAAAAAAAAAAATTAATGCATTTTAAAAAATAATCCCTTTAAAAAAAAAAAATCAAAAAAAAAAAAAAACTTTAAACATCCTTTTTATATTTAGGATTATATCTTTTCCCATCATCCCAATCAAAGAATTTTTTAGGAACTTGTGGTACTAAACTACCATAATACTCAGCTTCTTTCTTAGTAACAACATTATTTCTAAAATCCATAAACGAAAAAATACTTTTTTCAGGATTAGTATTACTTTTCTCATTAATATCCTTATCAACCCAAATCATCATTCCTTTAGCTTTTTGTTTAATAGGATAATATTCAACTCTTTTCATATTTTCAGGTAACTTTCCTTTATATTGACTTTCCATCCATTTAGGCATAATAGAACTAGTTTCTTCCATATTAGTAGTTTTCTTTTTTTCTAAAGCATGTCTTCTATCTCTATTTTTTGGTGTCACAGTAATCCAATTTTGATATCTTGAAAAAACACTTAAAGTATCATTTTTTTTTGCAATTTCCTCATTAAATTTCTTAATTTTCCAATCAGGACAAATATCAAACCATTCTGGAGCGTCGTTTGATACTTTTGTACGTGAATTTGCATCTGGCATTTCAAATTCAACTTTAGGTATATTTGAACCTACGAAAACTAATCTATTATCTTTTAATAATTTTGATTGTGTATCTCCTGTTTCATTTGGATTTTCCCATTTTGAAATTTGAGGTTTATTTTCATGTAAAATATTTGATTTTTGATTTATAAAATCACTTTTTGATATATTTTGACCTGGTCTTATTGTTGAATATCTATCAGTTGCAAATAATCTTTCTTTTGTTAAATTGTATGTTTCTTTATTTTGTAAATTTGTTGGATGTTGAAATTTTTGATATGATATTTTTGCATCACTTTCTATTTTATCTTTTAATGTTGCTAATTTTTTATAATTGTCTCTATATATATCGTAATTTTGGTTTCGAATTGAAAAGTAATTTCGATGAAGTAAATCTAATGATTGTCCTGGGTATGATGTGTGAGAATCATATAATTCATTTGATTTAGGAGGATTTGACATTTTTCCTAATGCGTAAAAATCTAAGGGACGTACTTGCTGATATGTTGAAGGGTTTTGTGGTTGTTGGAGTTGATTTTGGTCTGGAATTGACATTTTTTTTTATTTTATTTTTTTTTTTTGTGTTTGTGTATTTTTTAGTATTGGTTATTAAATTAAATTTTAATTTTTTTTTTTTGTTTTTATTAATTTTATTTTTTATTCTTTTTTTTTATTTTTTTATTTATATATTATAATTTTACACTTTTTAATTATTTTATTTATTTTTTTTTTTTGTTAATTTTTTTTTTTGGATTTAGTTTTATAAATTGTTTTTATTTAATGTTTTGACTTATTATAACAAATTAAAATTAGTTATATAGAAAATATAAGAATAATATTTGTAAATAAAATAATATACTGATTCCTTTTTCTTAATATTTTAATGAAAAAATAATATTTTTACATTTTATTAATATTTTCTTAAATATTTTCAAATATTAAAGAAAAAATTGAAATTTTTTTTCCAAAATAATCTTAAAAGTTTTATTAAGAATGAATTATATTAAAAAATTTGACATTTTAATCTATATTAACATTTAAATGTATTAAAAATTAGTAATTTAATTATTATTCATTAATATTCAATAAATTAATTCCTAAATTTATAGGAAGAAAATTAATCAAAAAATGAATAATCTAAAAAAAATTTCAATGAAAATAAAAAAAAATATAAAATACAATTATTTTCACATCCTTTTGCGTTAGAAAAAAAAGTGTAACAAATTATATTCACAACAACTTATTTGGCCGTTTATATATTTTATTAGAATCAATGAAATAGCATAAAAAACTATTATAATTTAATAATTAACTGTTAATAAAAAACATCATTTTATTTTTAAATAAAAATCTTTATGAGTTTAAATTTAAACTATAAACTTTTAATTCACAAAAACAAAAATCTCACAAAAAGAATTTTTTCATAAAAATGTCTGAAATGTGATTAAAATATAAAATCCATATCAAATATAAATATTTTATATAATATGAATTTATCAAATTAAAATCACAAAAAAAAATTAATTTAAGTGTTATAAGCAATTTAGATAATTAGTATTTTTTAAATAAGAGAAGATAGATAAAAAAAGATAAATTAAATAAAAAGAAAAGTAATAAAGGAATGAATAAATAGATCTTAAATATTTCATTATGTAAATCTATAAAAAAAAATTAAAATTGATAAAATAATCTATATAAAATTTTGTTCAATATACAACATATAGTAATAAAATAAAAAATTAAGATTTATAAAAATAACCAAATTGAACTATGGATATATCCTTTAAATCTCAGAATATAATACAAAAATTGAGTAATTTCGAACAAAAAAAAAGTTATAATCATGAAAAAATTTCAGCTCCCTTAATAAATAAGTTTGAAGATTCAGAAATAAAACAAGTAAAACAACAATTCAAAAATATATTTGATGGATTATCATTTTTTCAAAAACCAAAAAAACTAAATAATAAAAAAAATCAAATTGATAATATGAATGCTAGTAATGAAATAATAAAAGATAATTGGAAAAAAAAAAATAAATTTAGAAAAAAAAAAGAAAAGAAAAAAAATAAATTTGAAATTATAAATGAAAATTTCATAGATACATCAATTGATAAAAATAATCAAAATTATTTTAATGAATGTAATATGTTCAATAAAAATCAAATATATTCTAATTCACAAAATATAAATTTAAACAGAGAAAATGAATCTGAAGATACTACTTCATTTGCTTCGGACAATAATTTATCACCAAATTTAACTAATTCATATAAAATAAATTCAGTTGAAAAAAATGATAAAAATCAGAAATATGTTAACAAAAATAGTAATGATATATATGATAATTATGTAAATTATTTAAAACAAAATAATTATGAACATGAATTAAGTCTAGAAAAAAATTATAATAATGTAGTTTTTTTTCCTAATAATGATTTTAAAGGAGGAAAAAAAAATAATAAAAAAAAAAAAAAAAATAATTTCATCAATAATAACAATATTAACATAATTAATAATTATTATGTTGGTATTGGAAATAATATTAATAATCTAATTACTGTACCAAATAAATTTACTAATCCAAATAATTATATGAATTCAAATTTAAATACTAATATTAATTATAATTATAATTCAAATTCAAATAATAATTATAATAATATTGAAAAAACTAACAAAAAGAATAAATTAAATTTTCCAAATCAAAATTTTATCAATAAAATAAATGGTTTAATAATAAAAAAAGATAATTCAAATAATTTTAATGAAAATAAAATAGAAGAAAATATAGAACTACAGAATTTTATTTATGAAAATATTTTAAATGAAGATATAGATAAAAAATATGAAAAAGAAAACCAAAATCAAAAAAAATATATCCGTATGAGTGATATATTATCATCTGCTCCTATAAAAATAAATCAATTATCAAAACCATTTATAATCAATGAACAATATAAAAAACAACAAATATTATTAAATTTAAAAATAAAAATACCAAATTCAGACAATTATATTGAAATTCCTTTAAGAGATGATGAAAATCCTTTATTAATATTCAATAATTTAAAGTTAGATTCAACTGATGATATAAAAAAAATTATTTATGATAAAATTGAATATTCAATATATTTAATAAAGTATTTTAAATATTTAGCAATTTCTAATAATTCTGTAAATCGAATAAATGAATTATACAGAAATGTAAATATTATCAATTAGATAAAATTTTCATTTTGTTTGTAATTATAAAGTTAAATTTTAGATTGAATTGAAAAATATCTATGAATTAGAGATAATAAACCTACTACTGAAACTAGGATATATATTATATTTCAGTAGAGTTTTAAAGTGATTTATTAATATTTATTCTAATAAATAATGTCATATTTAGTCTTTTTATTAATTATATATATTTAAATTATTTATATTTAATAATTTCATTTTGTTATTATTTTATTAAAATGAAATTCAAAAAATATTTATATATATTTATAAATTTTAATTATTATTTTTTTCGTTTTTTCTTTGTTGTTTTAATTCTTTTTTTAATCTTTTATTTTCATTTTCTGCATTCATATTATAATATTTTTTAAAATCTTTAGATAATTCATTCCAAGCATTTTTACATTTTTTTTCTAAATCTTCTTCATTATCTTCTTTATGCATTTGATAATATTCTCCTTTAAATAACATATATGCATCAATTTTCTTTTTAACTATTTTTTTTCCTACTTCACTTTTATTAACACTATCTGAAATTATATTATTTACAATATCTTTAACTGATAAATTTTGATTATGATTATCTTCTCTTTTTCTTTTATGAAGTAAATTATTTTCATCTTTTTTATCTTGATTATTATTATTTTTTTCTTTTTGATTTATTTTACTTTTTTTTGGACTATTAATTTTATGATTTTCATTATTTTCATTTAATAATTTTTCTAAATTAATTAAACAAGTTCCAGAAATTACTAAATCAACATCTCTTCCAGTCATATCAGTTTGAGTTGATTTTTCACATAATCCAAAATTTTCAAAATTATTATAATTATTATCAGTATTATCATTTGTTTTAGTATCTAAAGTCATACTTAAAGAATCTTCATTATTTTGATTCTTCATTAATCTAATTTAAAATAAAAAATAATATATTCATTATATAAAAAAATTAATTATTAAAAAAAAATATTATTATAAAAGAATAAAATATTATTAAAATAGATAAATAAAAAAAAAAATAAAAAAAAAAAGAATTCCAAAAATATCAATAAAAGCAATTAAAAATTTAAATAATTAAACATAAAATAAAAAATGTCAGTATCAAGAGAAGAATTATTAAAAATGGATAAAGAACGACAAGAAATGGAAAAAGAAATAACAGAATTAACAGAATATTTAACTCAACCAGGAATGCCTGGAATAAAAGGTAATTTAATAGACAAAGAAGGATTTCCAATATCAGGAGTAGATTTATATGCTATAAGAACAGCAAGACAAAAATTAATAATGAAACAAAATGATTTAAAAAATTTAATGGAAAAAATAGAAATTAAAATGTCAAAATATTTCGAAGAAATAAATTCAAATAATAAAAAAGAAGAAGAACAAATTAAAGAAAAAGATAATATTAAATATGAAAAAGATGAACCAATTGCAATAAATGTTTTTAGTGATGATAATATTAAAAATTCAAATTCAAAAGAACCTTTTGCAAAAATAAGTGAAGTTACTGAAAATTCACCTGCATTTGAGGCGGGATTAAAAGTAGATGATTATATTATTTGTTTTGATAATTTTTTATATAAAGGCGTTTCTAAAAATCCACTTCAAACTCTTTCTGAAATTGTTAGAGATAAATTAAATATGGATATTCCTATTGATATTATGAGGAAAAGTAATGAAAATTTATTAGAAATTTTACATTTGACTATTAAACCTCATCAATGGGAAGGAAGAGGTGTTCTTGGTTGTAAGTTAAATTTAATATAAATTTTTTATTAATATTTTTAAAGAATTAATATAATTTTTTGATATATTATATTTTAATTAAAGAATATTATTTTAAATGATTATTATTTTAAAAAATGATTATATTTGGAAATTTATTATATTGTTTTGTTAATATTTATTTATGCCTTTTTTTTTATTTTATTGATTTATTTTTCAATATTTTTTTTTAATATTATTTGTTTAATTATTAAGTCTTGCTTGTATTTGTTTATGAATTTTAGTTAAATAATCACTATAATTACTCTCTCCTTCAATTTGATCTTCAACTAACATAGAAGTTAACTGAGGATTATATATATCTCTATTAGTAAAAAATAATAATCTAATAGGTTGAAAGTGACCAGAATTTTCTTTTCTTAATTGTGAAATAATATTTAAAATTCTTTGATTTAAATCATTGTCATTTTCCTCATCTAAAGTAGTAATTCCACTTTCAATTAATTCATCATAAGAATTAACACCAAAAAGTGATTTATAAAATTCACTATCAATTTCATTAAAAATAATAATTGAAATATATTCACCATTATCAATTAAATAAGCACAATCAAAATCAATATTATCTTTAGTTAAAGATAATAAATATGGTTTTTGTATATTACCATATAGTGGATTAGTTAAACCAATATCTTTAATAACACTTTTATCAGAACTCAATCTATTAATTTGATCATTTTGAATATCATCAATTCTATAAAATTTAGGATATAAAAATTTTAAAATAGAATAAACAGGAATTCTCATAAATTTAAACATTAAACTAATTATATTATTAATATGAGTTAAATTTTCATTTTTATGTTGTTTTAATATTCCTTTTTTAATAAAAGAATCAGTATATAAAGGTAAATATCTAATACTTAAAGGTAAAATTAATTGACCTGGAGGAGTATTACTTTTTTCTTTATCTCTATAATATTTAAAAGAATTAATAATTCTCTCTTCTAAATTTTGTCTAACATTAGAAAAATCAGTTCTATAAGTTAATGAAATTTCTTTTAATAAAAGTCCTTTTGTCAAAGAATCAACATCAGTATAAGAAAAAATTTTTCCAACTTCATCACTAATTTCAAAAGTACTATTAAATAATCTTAAATATCTTTGATTAAAATTATCATTAAATAAACAAGCAATTTGAATATGAATTTTACTTTTAGGTTTAAAATTATCACTAATTCTCAAAGAATAATAATAACAAAAATCTGGATCACAACAACCTAATTGAAAAGCTTCTCCTAATTTTCTATTAAAAGGACCTAAAATTTCAACACAATCAATTCCTTCAGACAATCTAATCATAATTCTACAATCATAATAATTAGGTCTAGAAATAATTCTTGTTAAATCATAATGCATTTTTTCAAATAAAGAATTAAAAATATTATCATTTGAAGTATAATTATAATATTCAATATGACCACCTGTAAAATTACTAATTTTACTTAAAGTACTTAAATCATATTGATAACTCATAAAAATAAATTGATCAACACAAATACGATAATTATTACATTTTTCAATTAATTCGTCAAATTTATTATGTTGTGGAATAAATGGATTTCTTTTTTCTGGTTTATCTTTTGGAAATTTATCTCTTGATATACATCCACCAAATCCAATTGTACATGGATTTGGTGTAAAAATTAATACTCTTCCTCCATTTTCTAATAAGGAATCAACTCCGCTTTTTATTGCAGCACCTGTTGGTGTTGATATTTGTTTAAATGTATTATTTACATTTTGATTTGTTTCATTATTATATTTATTTTCTAAAAATGTGTTTATTTTAACAAATAATTTTTCTATTTCTTCACTTTGATCTTTTATATTTAAATATAATTTTTTAATTGGAATTGGACAAAATGGATTATTTAAATCAGACATTATTGATAATCGAATATCATTTTTTTCAGAATAAAAAAAATAAATATATTTACTATCATATAAACAAATTGAAATATAAGTTTCATCTGAATTATGAAAATATTCTAAATTATTTTGAATTGAATTTAAAATATAAGAAGGAAATCCTAATTCATAAGAATTTTTTTCAATATCAATCATAAAAATATAATGTGGTTTAAAATCAATATTTCCAGTTTTAAAAATAGGAGCAATAAAATCAATAGTAGGTTTATTTAATTCAGGAACTAAAGAAGAATCATTATTAAAATATTCATTTTTCATTCCTGGTTTAGTCATATCAAAATCATTTTCAAAATTACATAAATTACAAATAATAACTTGTTTATTAGTAGAATTATATGTAATTCTATATTTATTATTTATATAACTATTACATTTTTTACATCTAAAAATAACATCATTTGCTTCAACTTTAGGAATTTCATTTTCATAATCTGGAATTTCTGCAAAAGGTTGAACACAAATTCCAAATAATAAATTACTTTCATTTAATAAAAGTTGAGTATTTGGAATATAATTTAATGTACTTCTAATAAAACGACATGAGGAATTATCTGTTTCTTTTACTACATAATGTGAAGTTGAATGAGGTGGAAGTGAATTAATATTTGTTTCATATATTGGATTTTTTTCTGTATTTAAATATATTTCATCATTATTATTTGGACGTGGAATTTGTTTTGGATTTATTGTATAATCATTTAAAGGTGTTTTGTGACGCTGACTTGTTTTGTGTGTATCACTTAAATATTCTACTGTTTTTTTTTGTTGAATATTTGATGTTGAGTTATTTTGATAATTTTGAGATTGAGTTTGAGTTTGGTTTTGATATTGATTATTTTGATGTTGTTGATTTTGATATTGTTGATTTTGATATTGATTATTTTGATATTGTTGATTTTGATATTGATTATTTTGATATTGTTGATTTTGATATTGACTATTTTGGTTTTGTAATGTTTGATTTTGTGGATTATAAAATTGAGGCTATAATTTTTATTGTTGTTAATTTTTATTTTATTTTACTTGAGATTGTTGAAAAGGAGAAGAGAATGTTTTTTTTATCTCACCTGTTTCTGGAATTGGTGGACGAATGTTTTTTTTCATTGATTTTTTGAAATAATAAAATAAATAAATTAATAAAATATATTTATATAAATTAAATAAAAAATATATTTTTAAAAATATATTAATTAATTTATTTTTAATTTTTCTTATAGACTTTTTTTAGTAAATGTTAATGACATATTAAATAAAATGATATAAATTAAATAATTTGTAAAATTTTTTTTTTAATTTGAAAATAATGTTGTTAATGAATTTCTTTAAATAAATAAAATTCATATATTACTTAAATTTAAAAAAAAATAATATTATTAAAAAATATATAAATAATTTAACTAATCTATATTATATATATATTATGAGGAAGATTTCTAAATTTTGTTAAAATTATTTAATATTATTATAATTAATATAAATTATTTTCTAAGTGACATTATTAATATCTTTAAAAAAATTTAATTAACATAATATTTATAGTAAATAAATATATATAAAATAAAAAAAATTTAAAATTTTAAAATATTAATTTTTAATATTTTATTATTTAACAAAATAAAATACAAAATATTTTCATTTTAAATATTATTAATATCACTTAAATAATTATTAATTTTGGAATTTCCTGGTTTTAAAGTATTAGTATTCTGACTTAATCCTTGTATACTTTTCCTTATAATATCATAATTTACTTGTATCATTTCTAACTTTTTTAAAATAGTAATAATACATAATCTACTATTTATGAAATTTTGATACAACATTAAAGTTTGATTATTTTTTTTGCTTAAAAATAATGGTGGAAATAACCTAATATAAATTGAAGATTTTATTGTTTCAAATGAAGCTTCAATTTTTTGTGTTGTTTGTCTTTTTTGATTCATTATTATTCCTGATTCATTTTTTCCAAAAAAATCTATATTACTTTTAGTTTTATAAAATATTGTAGAAGTTAAATGATTAGAATTCATTTTCATTTTTGAAAAAAATTGATTGTTTTTATTTTCAATTACAAAATCTTTAATTAATTTTAAATAATATGAATTTTTTGAATTATAATAATTTAAAAATGAAGACAATAATGTTATTATATTAATTAATCCTCCAATTAATGAAATATAATTTTCAAATTTTATATAATCTTTATAATATATTGAAGATTTCATATTATTTAAAATTGATAATTTTGCAATATTATTCTCATTTTCAATAATATTTGAATCAATTTTTATTGAATGAAATTTGTGAAAATAGTCAACTGTTTTTTTTTGAAAAATATAACCATTATCAACTATATATTTTATATTTTTAAAATAAACCCAAATTTTTTTATATACATTTGATGATAATTCAAATCTTTCTTTTCTAATGAATCCATTTTTAACATCTTTTTGATTTAATGAATCAATTGTATAATCCAAAAATATAAATTCCAAAAATAAATCATTAAACTTATTTTTAATTTCATGAATAGAATAACAGGAATTATTATTTTCAGTAGAATTATGACAATATTCTAAATTAAAAGAGTAATAAGAAAAAGGATTTTTATCACCATAAATTCCATAAATAGTTTGAGTATTATTTCTTAAATCTAAACAATAATAACTATTTATATTATTAAAATTATTAAAATAACTTTTATATTCATTTGAAAAATGTTTATTAATATCACATTTTTCAATTTTTAAAGATACATAATTTTCACCATTTAAAATAATATTTTTATTACTATTTCCCCCATAATAAAATAAACCTTTTATCAAATAAAATTTTTCATTTTCCTCAAAAGGATTATAATATTTATCTGTTAATCTTAATAAAAAAGGAAGTTTATGAGAATATGTTATATTTATAAAAGGATTTATTATAGTTGATTTATTTATTAAAATATCTTTTCTAGTTATCATTTTATATATATAATTAAATGAAAATGATATTGTAAATATTAAAGATAATAGACTTATTAATCCTCCTATAAAAGTTTTATATCCGATTTCGCCTTTTTTATTAAATGTAATTGTTGCATTTTTATGGAGGAAATCTAATTTTTTTATTGAAGACCTCATTATTTATTTTATTTTTAATAAATTTTGTATTTAATAATTTTTAATTGTATAATCTTTATTTATTAACAAGTATTATATTAGATATTTATAATTAAAATGTTGGAAAATTAAAATAATTCTAAATCTTGTGTATTATTTTAATAAAATAATTATTTGTATAAAGTAAAAATAATTTATAAGCAAAATAAGTTTAATATAAATTTTATTTGAATTTTCTAAAATAATTAAAATAAAATTTTGATTATATTAAAATGGAAGAAATTGATTTATCAAATCCAGAATTATCTGAAATAATAAAAATACCAGGGAATGAAATTTGTGCAGATTGTGAAGAAAAAAATCCAAGATGGTCATCAATTAATAATGGAGTATTAATTTGTTCAAAATGTACTAGAAAACATAGAAAATATGGTGAAAAAATATCAAAAATCAAATCTTTAGAAGTTGATGAATGGAATAATGATGAAATAAAAATTCTTAAAATTGGAGGAAATTATAGATTTAATAATTTAATTAATGAATATAATATACCTTTAACTAAAGAAAATCAAGAATATAAATATTATACAAAAATTGCTGAATATTATAGAAATTCTTTAAAAGAAGAAATTAAAGGAAATTTAAGTTTAGTAAATAGACCTTCTTTAAAAGATGGAATTAAAAAAATTGAAACAGAAGAAAATGAAAATATAAAAAAAGATGATAATAATACATTTGAAAATATTAATAATATTAATAATAACCAAAATTTTTCTAATTATAATATTAATAATCAAAAACAAAATAATAATCAATTTGTAAATCCATTTATTAATACTTTTGGACAAAATCATCAAATAATTTTAAATAATAATAATAATAATTTATCTCAAAATAATAATTTATCAAATTTTCATCAACAAACTAATAATATTAATTATAATAATAATTATAATGGTCAACAAAATAATTATGTGAATAATTCTAATAATCAAGGTAATAGTTTTAGTCAAGAAACATTAAGTCATAATTGGAATAATTTTGTTAATTCAATGGGTTCATTTTTTAATAATGTAGGGAAAAAAATATCAAATACAATGAAGGAATATGAAATAGATAAAAGGTTAAATTTAACAGCTAATTATTTAGCAAATAAAACAGAAGAAGTTACAAATTCTGAGATATTTAAAAGTTTTGCTCAAACTGCTGAAGAAGGTTATAATTCAATAAAAAGAAAAGCAAATGAAATAATGGATAATAATAATCTATATTACAATATTAATGATAATATAGTAGAAGAAGAAAGAAAATCAGAAATAAAAATAGACAATTTAGACAATAATAATAACCAAAATATTATTAATGAGAATATTCAAAATCCAATTAAATTCAATATTGAAGAGAATAAATCAAATGATAATGAGAATAAAAAGACAAATGATCATAATATTAATAATAGTTTAAATGATAATACCAAAAATGATAATAATAAAAATGATATTTCTCAAAATGTTAATCAAAATATTAATCAAAATAATTCAAATAATGAAAATGTATATAAACCAAATAATAATAATGAAAAAATTGAGGAAATTGCTTTAGATATATAAGTTAGTATTAAAAATAATTTATAATATATATAAAAAAAGAATTATGAATAAATAATTATTTTTAAAAATAATATAATTTTTTTATCTCATTTGAGTATAATTTATTATTTTTCAATTAATAATTTATGGAGGAAAATAAAAAAGAAATAACATATGATGAAATTCCTCAAAAAAATGGAGAAAATCAAAAGAATAAAAATATAGAAGATTTTGGTGAAATTAATAATATTATTTCAAAAGATATTTTAAAATTATTTTGTACAAATAAATGGGAAGACAAAAAAGAAGGAATAAATAAAATATATAATTTATTAAATAATAATAATCAATCTAATGAAGAAAATATAGATTCATATTATATAGTATATAATTTTATTAAATTGGAAATAAAAAATTTTAAAGAAACAAATATTAATTTATTAAAAGAATCTTTGAATATTTTCTGTTATTTAATACCTATTATTTCAAAAAGTAAAGATAATTTTACATTAATATTTAAAGAATTAATAAATAGTTTTTATGTAAAATTATCTGAAAATAAAATAAATGAATTAATTGAAAATATGTTTATTATACTAAATAATATAAATGAAAAAGAATTTAATAATCTTCTTTTCGAAAAATTAAAAACAGAAAAAAAAGGAAATATATTGAAATCATATTCTATATTTTATGAAAATTTAATTAAAAAAAAAGGTAATATAAATAATATAAATAGAAATGATATTATATCATATTGTATAAATATGTCAAATAACAGAGACCCTCAAATAAGAACATCATCAATTAATTTATTATCAATTTTATATTCATATATTGGATATGATTTAAGAAAAATTTTATCTGAAAAAATTAAAGGAGCGACTTATAAATTGATTGAAGAATCCTTTAATAAAATAGACAATGAAAATTTAGAAAATTATTTAGTGAATGATAACTCAAATGAAGAAAGCTTAAATACAAATTCTCAAAATAATAATATTTTATTAAATAATAATAATACAGAAATTAAAAATGAAATAAAACAAAAGAAAAACAACAAAAACGAAGAGATTGATTATAATATAATTATTAAAAATATAAATTCTGGAAAATGGGTTGATAAAAAGGAAAATTTAGAAATTTTAATTAATGAAGTTACGAATAATTACCAAAATATAAAGAATCCATCAGAAATAATTAAATTAATAAAGGAAAAATTAAATGATAAACAACAAAAATTAGTTATAATGATAACTACTTTATTAAATTTAATTGTTAATAAGTTAAAAGATTATTTTAATAAAGAATTCCTTTCTATAATAGCTGTTCCTTTAATAAACAATTTAAATGATAATAATGATGAAATTAGAAAATCAACTAAAAATGTTATTTGTAATATTATTTTATATAAAGATTCTGAATTGTTAATAAATCATTTAATATTAAATTTAAAACAAGAAAAATTCCATCTAAGATTTGAAATATTAAGTTTTTTTATTGAATATATTAATAATTTAACAAAAAAACATTATAATTTATTAGTTGAGCCTATATTATTGTGTTTACAAGATAAATCAAATGAAATAAAAAACTTGAGTGAAAATATAATTAAAGAATCAAAGAAATTTATTAATATAAATGAATATTATAAATCAATAAAAAGTTTATTTAAAAAAGTAATTGGTGAAAATATAAAGGAAATTGTAGAAAAATGTTTTGGAATAATAAAAAATAAAAATAATGATTTTTCTTCTACAATTTTACCAAAAACTTCATTTAATTCTACTTTAAGTGAAAATATATCAAATAATAAACTGAATAAAACAATGGAAAATAAATCAAGTGATAAAATAATGAAGGCAAGAACAACAAATTATAATAAATCAAGAGATAAATCAAGAGATAAATCAAGAGATAAATCAAGAAATAAATCAAAAGATTCTGAAAGATTCATATATAAAAATTTCATTAATTTTCAACAAATGAAAAAAATTAGGAATAACAAAGACATTAAATTATCAGTTGATATAAATTATATCATTAATATGAATCTTAAGGATGATTTTTATTTTTTTACTTTATTTTTTACTGAAGATTATATTAATAATACGTTATTACCTAAGAAAAAAAATATAAAAGAAATTTTAGAGGTTTTAAAGAAATTATGTCATAAAGATTCCTTTAAAGAATTTTTTTATCCAAATTATGATTTAATGCTAAAATATATTATTAAATCACTTTCATCAATTAATAATTTTACAAATGATATTTTTGATTCAATAATTGATTTTTTAAGTTGTATTTATGAAGAAATTAAATTAAATGACTCCTCAATTGATAATATTGAAAGTACTTTAACTTTAGAATTATTAATTTATCTTAAAGAAAAATTTAATGATGAAAAAAAGAAAATTAATTCTTTGTTAGTGAAATATTATGAAATCATAAAAATAGAAAAAGCTTATTTAATTTTATTTAATTATACATTAAATAATAATAATTTGAATGAAAAAGATATAATATTAGATTTGTTTTATGAAGAATTAACTAAAGGAAAAATAATAATTAATAAACATATAAAAAATTTTAAATTATTGATTAATTTTTTTTTTAATAATCAACCTTTTACTAAAAAAAAAGTTCAATTAATTTTTAATTTTATAGCAAATACATATGGAGATAATATATTTAATGATATTTGTAATCAATTAAGTAAACAAGAAAAAGAAATCTTATTTTCAAATATGAATATTTCATTCAATCATATTGATTCAAATACAAATTCTTCAAGTTACACTTATTCCCAAAATAGTACATTTAGTAATTCGATTCAAAATTCTTCTTCATTAATAGTTTTACATTCTCCTAATGATATTATTGATATATTAAATGGAATATCTTCAATTAATAAAGTAAATGATAAAGAAGGTTATCTAGATTTAATTAAAGATTTATTTTCCTTAAAAATGAATTTTATCAATAATAAAAAATTGATACTTTCTTTTATTGATTTAATCAATCAAACTTTAATTTCTGAATTGGAAAAATATTTAAATATTAATACAATATATACAAATATTCCAGATGAAGAAGTAAAATATATTAATAACTTAATTGGTGTATTTAATCATATTTTTTTGAATAAAGAAATAATAGAAGTTATTAAAATAGAAATAATAAAAAACCTTTGTATTACTTTTTTTAATTATTTACAAATTGATAATGAAAAAAAAGTTCTTCAAATTTATCATCAAATTTTAAAAAAAATCAATACAATTATGATTAATCTTATTAGAAATTCAAAAAAAGATATAATTATTTATATATTGTTAGAAATTTCAAATGAATATAGATTGTATTCAGATATTACTAATTTATCTATAAATTGTTTATTATATTTAATGAAAGAAAATTTAATCAATTATTCTGAATTAAATTCTAAAGATATTTTAATAAAAATGACAAAAATAGCAAATGAAATTGATGAAAAAAATCTTGATAAAAATGATAAGAGAAGTTTATTCTTAATTAAATATATTAAAAAATTATTGAAAGAAATTGTGTATATTAATAAAGAAAGAATTATGAATGATTATCAAAATTTTATTGATAATAATATACAAGATAATTATATTTATATTTGGATTGATAAAATATTGGAAAAAATAAACAAATAGATTTAATTAAATTTATGTATTTAATTGAACAAAAAAAATATTTTTCATTTTAACATAATAATAATGAAATCTAAAACTTTATTCAATAAAAAAAAAAATATTTTTATAATTTCTTTTTTGAATTATTAAATAATATATTAAATTTAATTTTCTATAATTAGTGTATTAAGAATTTATTATTTTTATATATTTTCAAACTATTATTTTATTTAAATTTAAAAAAATTTTTTTTATTATATTTTATAAATATATCTAAAAAACAAAAAAAGTAAAAAGTAAAAATTAAAATAGTCAATAATTTACAAAAAAAACAATATATTTTAATAAATAATATACATAATGTCGATGCTTAAAAATAAATTAAAATTAGTAAAATTATCAAAACTACCATATAGAATAATAAGTTATTCATCAGAAGATCCACAATATCCTTTATCAAATTTAATTCAACAAAATGGGAAAGGATGGCAAAGTAATAGATTTTGTATTTATCCTCAAGAAATATTAATTCAATTTAGTTTTCCGGTAAATATAAATCAAATAAATATAATAATTAATGAAAAAAAAATTCCAAATTCAATTGAATTTTATAATGCCAATATAAATAATAATCAAAATAATCAATTCCCTTTATTTTTCGATTATATTGGTTTTATTAAACTTTCTTCAAATATAAATTCAAATTTTAGAGCAAGAGAATCTAGAAAAATTTTTTTAGACATTAATGCAAAAATAATTAAAGTAAAGTTAAATAGAAATTATTCAAATAAATATAATATTTTTTGTCAAGTTGGCTTAATTTCTTTAGAATTTTATGGTAAAACTTTAATGAACTCAGAAAAAATTAATAAAATAATATTAAAAGACAATTACAATATTGAAAATGAAAAAAATGAAAATAATAATGAAATAAATCAAATTTTAGATGAAAAGACAAAAGAAAAATTAAAGATTTTAAATGAACAATTAGAATCAGAAATCAAGAAAGAAAATTATGAGGGATGTAAAATTATAAAAAGAGAAATAGATAAAATAAAATTTATTGCAAGAGAAATTTATAAATTAAACAAAAAGAAAATTGAAAGTGTAGAAACACAAGATTTTGATAATGCAACATTTTATAGAGAAGAAATAACAAAATTAAAAAATACATTATTAAAAAAAAATAATTTATCAATAGATAATATAATAAATAATTCAATTAATCAAAGTCAAGAATTTGATATATCAAAAAATAATCAATTAAATAATGATATTTCAATGATGAATATTTCAACAGTAATAGAAAATTATAGTAATAAAAAAATATTATATCCAACAAAATTAAATTATTCTCAAAGTCAAAAAAACATAATGCAAAATAAAATGATAGATTATGATGATATTATACTTCCTGTAGTATATAAAAAGTTAAATCCAAATCAAAGTCAAAGTAATTTAGATGAAAATGGAATAGTTGATAAAGGACAATTGGAACCTTTATCAAAAGAAATTTTAGATAAATATCATTTATTAATTAATTATATTCAAGAAGATGGATTAAGAAAAATTTTTAGTAAACAAATATTATGGAAAGAAGAAGGATTTGATATTTTTATTTCTAAAATTGATGATATTTTTAATGATCAAAAAAATATTATTGATATTAATAAATATATTATTTTAATTATGAAAATGGTTGTTATTTTTTTGAATGAAAAACATCCTTCAATAATAATAAAAACTTTAGATATTTTTAATAAATTATTACTTTGTATTAAAGAGCAAAGTAAGAAATTTAAAATGGAATATGATTTTAATCTTACTTCAAGAATATTAAATTTATTAAAAGAAAAATTAGGTGATATATCTTCAAGAGTTAGAAATAAAACAGTTGATTTATATTGTTATATGTTACAACAAAATTTTTGTGATTATGATAATTTATTATTAGAATTAATTGAAAAAGAAGTTAAAAATTATAAAAAAAATGATATATATCAAGTAAAATCAACACCTAAATTAATTATGAGTAAATTAGAAATTTTTTCTAAAATTTTTGATGAATTCGATGATGCAATTAAAAATAAAAGAACTTCAATTGAAACTTTTCCATATAATATATTAGGAAATTATTTAGTTATGAATATAAATCATCCAAAAAGCGAAGTAAGAAAATTAACAAGATTAGTAATATCAAAATATATTAAAGTATTTGGTGAAGATAAATTAAAAGATAAATTAATAAATGTTGATAAAAGAGAATTACAAAAATTAATAAATGAAATTCCATCATTAAAACAATTATTTCCTGATATAAATGAAATAGAAGCAAATAACTTAAATAATAGTAATAATTCGTTAGATAATTCAATTAATAATTATTCAATGATAACTCTTAAAAATATTTCATCAAGAAATCCAAGATCAATAAGTCAACCTAGAATAAGAAATAAAATAAGATTAAAACCAATTCAAAAAAAAATAATAGGAAAATTAGGAGGAAAAAATTACTCATCTTCAATAACAAAAATGACAGAAAATAATTCAAATTCAAATATTTCAACAGTAAGAAATCATTGTAAATATTGTAATAAAGAATTTGAAAAAAAAAATGATTTAATAAAACATTATAATCAAGAATGTCCTTTTTTTATAAATTGTAAACATTGTAATGAAAATATTGAAGTAAAAGAATATAATAATCACTTATTATTATATTGTAAATCAAAATCTGAATATAAACAATGTAAAAGATGTAATGAAGCAATTGAGAAAAATATTTATGAGAATCATATTAAAGAAAATAAATGTAATCCTGCTAAAAATATTTCTTCTGCTAATAGATGTCCTTTATGTCATTGTGATATTCCTCCTAAAGAAAGTGGGTTTATTAATCATTTAATTAAAGAAGGATGTAGTCAACAAAAAAGAAAAATTAATTTGTAAATTTGAGTAAAAAATTTATTTTATTTTTTTTGTATTTTTTTTCTTCAATTTTCATATAAATAAAAAAATTTGTGTTTTTTATTTGTTATTATTAAAAAATATCTAAATCAAATTTATCTAATTTTTTTTATTATTATTTTAATAATATTAATATTCATTTAATACTTTTAAAAGTAATAAAATGTTTTAATTTAAAATTTTTTATATATAAATATTTAAAAAAATTCAAAATGAAAAGATCAGTTACAAATTCTTTAAAGAATTCTTCTATATCTCAAGAAGCAATAGAAAGTAAATTTGCAGATATGAATTTAGATCTTTCAAAAATTAATAAAAAAGTATTTCAATTTGAACAATATCAAAATCATATAGAAAATTTAATAGAAGAAGAAGCAAAATTAAGGCAAAATGTAGAAAAAAAAACATTTTTAATAAATGAAAATTTAACATCAGAAATTTCAAAATTAAAAAATGGATTTGATACATTTAGTAAAACAATAGCAAATCATATTGAAGAAATAAAAGACCAAATATTAGTTGATGTAAAAAATAATAATAATAAATTTTTAAATCAATTTCAATCAAATTTAAAAAGATTTGATGAATATGAAAAATTTTTAGAAAATAGAAAAGATGATAAATTATTTCAATTAAATGAAATAGAAAATAAAATATCAATTCTTGAACAAGTAACGGGAAATCAAATTTCAGTAATTAAAAATCAAATAAAAACAAATTCTGATAATATACAATTAATACAAAATAAAATAAATGATTCTAATAATTTATTAAATAATGAAATGAATCAATTAAAAGAAGAAATTAAAATTTTACAATCACAAATTGATGAATTGAAAAGTTATAAATTAACAAATAATGATTCATATTCAAAAGTAAAAAGTGATTTAACAAGATTAAATCAAAAAAATGAACAATTACAAAATGAATTAAATTTAATTGTAAATGATGTACAAAATAAATTAAAACATTATGAATCAACAAATAAAATGTTAAATGAAAATTTTTCTTCAATTAAAAATGATATTAATACTCAATTAGATGATATTAATTCATTATCAAATAAAAATTATACTAAATTACAAAGTGATTTATTAAATCAAATAAAAGAATGTAAAGTTCAAATGGATAAATTTAATATAAATATAATTGAAGAAAATAAAAAATTTATTGATTATAATCAAGAACAATTAAAAAAACAAAGTGATAATGTAAAACAATTATTTGAAATTTCAAATGATGATTTAGACTTATTGAAAAAAAAATGTGAAGTATTAGAAGATGTTATTAAAAAAATTAGAAGTGAAATGATAAATAATATTAATAATGTCGAAAGCTTTTTAACAAAAAGGTATGATACTATATTTAGAACAATGAGTTCGGAAAGAGCTATTAATAATTATTAATTTTTTTTATAATTTTTGATTTAATGAATAAAGGATTTTTTTCTTATTTTATGTTTTATATTTTTTATTTTTTTTTATTTCTTTTTTTCTTTTATTTAAAGGATATATAATTATTTCTTTTAAATATTATTTTTATTTTTTTGTTTTTTTATAATGATTGATATTTATGTTATAATTTTTTATATAAATGCTAAAAATTGAAAATAAAGCGAACATTGAAAATATTAATTTTTCAAACAAAGATTTTGAAGATTTATTAATTTTTGAAAAATCAGATTTATGTAAGATATTTATTAATTTTTAGTTTCATCTAATTCAACATTTTTTGATGATATTTTATCACTTTTTCAAGAAAATGATGACAATGATTGTGAGAATTATGATAATAATATAGATGAAAATATATCAAATATTAATATTCCAAAAGTTTTTAATTATTATATAAATAATGAGAATAATGAAACTACAAAAAGTAATATTAATAAAGTAATAAATGTTGAAAATAGTAAAACTTTTAATAAAAGTTTTAATACTTGTAATTATTCAATTAATGAAAACTGTAAAAAAAATACAAAAAAAAATTCAGAAATTTCTCCTATTAAAATTATATTAGGAGAAGAAAAAAGAACTACTATATTAATTAAAAATATTCCAACTTTATATAAACCAAAAGAACTTTTTAATGAATTAATGAAAAATGAACTAATTGCAGGTAAATTTAATTATTTTTATTTACCTTATAATAATGAAAATCATCATAATTATGGATTTGCAGTAATTAATTTCATTAATCCATTTCATACTATTATTTTTTTTGAGTTATATCACAAAAATAAATTGTTAAAATATATTAATGAAGATTATTTGGAATTAATTTTTTTAAATTATAATATTTTTAACAAAATATCAAATGATATAAATAATTTAGAAATATTAATACCCTTAAAATATAAAGAACTTTTTAAGAAAATTTATAAATATTCAGTTTGTATCACTATTGAAAAGAATTTTTATAATGAAGGACTTTTTAAGGTAAAAAGTTTTGGTAACAAATTTAAAGTTTTTTAAATCTTTTTTATATATTTATATTTATATTTATATTTATAAAATTAAATAATAAATATTATATATTTTTTATATATACACAAATTAATTTTTTTAAGTAATATTTTTTTATGGAAAAAAATAAATTCATAGACTTAAACTTTCCACATTTAATTTCAAATTATAATAATATTTTTAAAAAAGGATTATTTCCTTTATCGGATAGATTTAATAAAAGGAAAATTATAAATTTGAGTGATTTTCCAATAAAAAGAGATATAAATACAAATAATAAGGAAAAATTAAATTATCCAAAATTGAAAAGGAATAATCCTGGTTTTTATTATTTAAAAAATAATAAAGGGCCAAAATCAAAAGGTAATTCTATTTTGATACATAAAAAAAAAATTGAACAAAATTCTTCTAATAGAAATTTAATTAAGATTAAATATCCGATAGGAATGTTAAATTTTAATAGAAATAAAAAAAGAGAGGAAAAAGAAAAATTAATAAATTATAAAACAAATGCTGAACAATATGGATTAAAAGTTTTGTCATTACATTTATTAAGTAGAAGTATATCTAATCCTATTTTCAAAAATGTTTATCTAAAAAAAATTTTAGATGTATAAATCTATTCAATTATAAAAATTAAATTAAATAAATTACGCAATTTTAATTTTTATTTTTTGAAATAATTTTTAAAATTTGAATTGTTTTTTTCATTGTTAAAATTTATAAATTCTTCAAATTCTTTCTTGCTTTTTAATTTTTTAATTTCTTCTTTACTATATATCTTATAAAAATTATTAAATTTTTTCTCATTATCATTACAAAAATTAAAATTAAAATTTATACTTTTTGATTTTGGTCTATGTGTTTTAAATAATGCTTGATAAATTGGTGTATTAATTTGTGATTTTTTTTGATTTAAAAATAAATCAGAATTTAGTCTTGATATTTTTTTATAAATTTTATTTTTTTCATATATTTTATTATTAGAATTTGAAATTAAATTATTTATTGCTAAATTTTTATTATTATTAAATAATAGATTTTTATAAATTTTATCTAATCCTTTATCAATTTTTTTAAAATTTAAAGGATATTCTAAATTATATTTTTTATTTTGATTTTCCGTTGTAAGAAATACTAAAATTTAAATTTAACGAATTAATTTACCTGGTTTATATGAAGGTGAATTATTCGAATTTCTAGTAATTCCAAATTTATTTTTTTTATTAAAAACTCTATCAATATCTCTTTTATTTTTTTCATTATCATCAAATTCAGAAATAATCTAAATAAAAAAATTAAAAAAAAGCAAATATACATAAATAATTTTTTTCTTAAAACTATTCATATTTTTTTTAATTAAAAATAATTAATATTCAATAATTAAAAAAAACAAAAAAAAAAATGTTTTCTCCATTAGATCCTCCCAAAAATTACAAAATAACAATAATCACATGGACAAAAGATGCTCATGCATTATTTGACTATGAATCAGATTCAATAAACTCAATATGTGTATCATTAGGAAGAGGAGGAAAAATATATAGAGATGAAAAAAAAAATGAATCAAAATATGAAAAAGATTCTGAAGATAATGGATTTTTTTTAACTGGTAGTAATTCAGCATCAAGTTCAAATGATTGTTTAGTTAATTTTTATAATGAATATGGTACAAGAATTAGATTATCAAAAAATATAGAAAATGAATATGAATATAATAAAAATAATATTATTTTAATTCAACAAAAACAATATTTTTTAGTTGAACAAATTGAATTTAAAGGAATTAGAAAAGAATATTATTCTAATTTTAAATATAAACCAAGAATAAATGATATTATTAGATTTGGAAGAGTACAATTTATTGTAAGAGATATGAAAGATAATTCTACTGAAAAAAAAGATGATGATGATGAAAATTTAAAATCGATTTATTTACCAAATGATAATAATAATTTAGGGAAAAATTTAACATGTAAAATATGTAAAAAAGGAGAAAGTGATATTATTGAAAATCCAATAATTAAAGTTTGTAAATGTAATAAAAGTCCTTTTTTTCATTTAAATTGTTTTAAAGAATTTTTAAAAAAAGAAAAAGATTTTGGATATAATGAAACTGAATATACAAATGGAACAATGAAAATTATTATTGTTTATAATTTTCTTTGTCCTTTTTGTTCAGAACCTTATAATCCAATAATTATTAAAAATAATAAAGAATATGATATTTTACCATATTCATATAAAAAAAATGATTATTATATTATACTTGAATCTTTAAATTTTATTAAAGAAAATATTTTTACTTCAATGATTATTGTTTTTACTTTTCCAAAAAAAACAGAAGAATATTTTTTAGGAAGGGGACATGAGGCAAGTTTTAAAGTAAGTGATATTTCAATTTCTAGAGTTCATTCTAAATTCTATGTTAAAAATGGAAATATTTGTATTGATGATTTAGGAAGTAAATTTGGTACTTTAGTTTTAATTAGAAAAGATGTTAATTTGAATGAAATTGTTGATAAAAAAATTAAAATACAAACTGGAAGAACGACTCTTTGGATTGATGAAAAATAATAAATAAAATAAATAAAATAAAATAATTTATTATACATAATCTTGTTTTTTTAAATAATATTAAAAAATATTAAATATATATGCAAAAACAAAAAGTCCATATTTTATTATCAACAAAACTAAAATAACAAATAAAAATGAATCAATTATAATTAAAATAATTATTAATCTACTACAACATGAATCATTTTGTTTTATAAAATCCTTTTTTCCAATTATTGATTTACTCATTTCAAAAGCCATTTCACTACTACTTTTAATTGGGTTTTTTGATTTATTTTTCAATATATAATTATTCTTATAAATTTTTATAAAACATTGATTAAATATTTCTTCAATATTATCACCATTTTTAGCACTTACTTCTTCAAATAAATCAATATCATTATCTTCACAAAATTTTTCAGCTTGATTTTTATCAATTTTTCTTTCTTGTATATTATCTATTTTATTTCCTAATAATAATATAATTGGATTTTTTTCATTATAAAATCTTTTAATTTCTTTCATCCAATAATTTAAATAATTAAAACTATTTTCATCATCAATACTATATACTAGAATAAATAATTCACAAGATATTGAATTTTTTTCCATAACACCATCAAAAATATTTTTTGAAGGTATATCTACAAAAGATATATCAATTTTAGTTTCTTTTATTTGAACATTTATATTATTAAATTCATAATTATTTGCAATTTCATCATTTTTTAAAAATCTTTCATTATATAATCTAAATAAAATTGAAGTTTTTCCTACTGAAGAATTACCTAAAATAATTGATTTAATTTGTATAGTCTCTTTTATTTTTGAATTATCTATTATTCTTGATACATTATATGATGATGTTGCTATTTCTTGTATAATTAAATTTGATGATTTTTCATTATTTTTTTTATCTAATAAAGGGTCTATTAAATTACTGTCTTTCATTTTTTTATAAATATCAATTAATATTTAAAAATAAAAAAATCTTCAATTAAAATGAAATATAAAAATTGTTCAAATAAATATTTATTATTTAAAAATTAACCAATAAGTGTATGAATATTTTTTTTAATATCTTCTAATTTTTCATTTTTTAATGTAAATTCCAAATAATTTTTCCTATTAATAATTGTAAAGTCAAATTCAAAATGTCTATCATCTTTTTTAATAATTTTATTAAATTTAACAAAAGTAAAAGGTAAAAGTAAAACTTCTTTCTCACCTTTACAAGTAGAAACATCATCAACGTCAATTCCAGGAGAAACATTTCCTTTTTCATAATTATAATGAAACTTCATTCTAATATTTTTACAAGTATGAGGATCAATGCCATTAGTTTCTAATGCTTTAGTAGTAGGTTTATATGGATTATTTAATATACGAGTAGTAGAAGTAAATGAAGGAAAACAAATAATTTCACCTTCACTTAAAGTATATACATAATAGTCAAGTTCATTTAAACTTATATTTCTTTCTAAAGTAATATTTTCAAAAATTCCTTTTTGTGGATTATCTTTTAAATATTTATAAAAACCATAATCATATGGACCAAAAAAATATACTAAATCAATATAACCTTTTCCAATATCTCTCATTACTTTATTTAATATTCTATATACTCCTTCTGCTGTATAAGATTTAACAACATCTAAACCAAAGTTTTTACTACTTTTTAATTTTCCAATAGTCAAATTAATTAAATTTTTATCTTCTTGTTTGATATCTGAGGCTTTATTTAAACAATTTTTAATTTTTGTTAAACATTCTTCTGTATATTTTGGAATACCATATTTTTCGTCAAAAAAGTATGATATTAATCTATGAATTGAAAAATAACATTTTTCATATTCAAAATAAGTAATAATAGGAGTAAATGTTATTTGTTTATCCATATCTATTTCAGAATTATCAAATTTTATATTTGCTAAATAATTTTCAACTTGAATATAACTTGAAGAAATTAATTTTAATTTATGATATTTTTTACCTTTTTCAGTATCTTTATCATACATCTTTTTATATTTATCTAAATAAAAACAAAAAATAATAAATTCTTTAATAAATTCTAAATCATGGCAATAAGACAATATTTTTTCAGATGCAGAACCAGAAGTTACTAAAATATAATGAATTTTATGTGGATTTTTTTTAATTTTATCAATAAGCTTTTTCAATATTTCAAAATTATCAATTCCATGAAATCCACCAACAACATTTAATTTGAATCTTTTATAATAATCTATATTTTCAATATTTTTCATATTTTCATCATAATGAATTAAATTTAAGTAAAATAGGTCTTTTCTTCTCTCAATTCCTTCCAAACTAAATATTTTATTTTTCAAAAATTTTTGTGGATTATAACTCATATTTGAGACAGATGGGTCATTCATCTCATTTAATTCATTTTGGTTACCTATCACTTCTTCAGTATGAAGAACATTATCTATATAACATTCATTTTCATATGAATCATCACTATCACTATCATTGTTATTATTTTTATCTTTGTTTGACATTTTTTTATTATTAAAAAAAGTTAATTATAATATTTATATAGTAATATTGGATGACTTTTTTAGATTTTATTTTATAAAATTAAATATTTATATAAAATAATTTAAAAATATTAATGTCTTTTATTAAATAAATTTTTTTAAATAAATTTTGGTTTGTTTATGATTTATTAATTTTGAATTTAGGCAAAAATTAAATAATATAATTTATATTATTATAAATATTAAAAGCAACAACAACAACAACAATTTCTACCTTTTTTGTTATTATTATTATTTATATCATCAATTTCTAAAGAATTATTTGCTACAAAATTAATATCGCTAGATAAACTTTCTTCATTTCCAATTTTTAATAATTCATTATTTTTATAAATTTTTTCAATTATTTTTTTAAA
Source organism: Isotricha prostoma (assembly GCA_023807205.1). Taxonomy (NCBI): domain Eukaryota; phylum Ciliophora; class Litostomatea; order Vestibuliferida; family Isotrichidae; genus Isotricha; species Isotricha prostoma. The sequence continues at coordinate 47,376 of JAJMZS010002976.1, read as the reverse complement.
AATTTCAATGATATTTGTTCCATTTTTTGCACTTACTTCTTGAAAAAAATCAAAACATTTGTCTTCTATAAATTGTTCAGCCTCATTTTTAGTAACTTCTCTTTTATTCTCATTATCTAATTTGTCTAATTTATTTCCTAATAAACATTTTAATATTTTAGTTTCATTAATTTTTGATAATAAATTATTTAAACTCTCAAAAGTATTTTTATTATCTATACTATAAACAAAAATAAGAACTTTACAACCATTAATATTTTTTTGCAAAAGATGATCAAATTGACCATTACCTGGAATATCAATTATAGTTAATTCAATATTGGTTTTTTCAATAATAAAAGACATTTTTTCCATATTAAAAGAATGGGAAATTTGATATTCATCAATGAATTGATTATGTAATAACCAATATATTATTGAAGTTTTTCCCACTAATGAATCTCCTATTATTATTGCTTTAATCGGTAGATTTACTTTATCTTTTGTATCTATTTCATTTTCATTATTAATTATTACATTATAATTTTTTGTTAATATTTCTCTTTTTTTCTTATTTATTTCTTCATTGATTTTTGTTGAATCTTTTCTCATTTAATTCTTAAAAAAAAATTATTAATAATAAAAGAATTAATTAGAAAAAGAAATTCTTAAAAAAAAAGAAATTTTAGAATAATAATTCTTTGTTTTTATTAAAGTAATTGATTTTTATTTCTTTACTTTAAAATTTTATTTGTGTTAAATTAAAAGATATTTTACCCTTTTTATATATATTAAATTAAAAAATATAAATTTCCAATTAAAAAAATCCAATTTGACTTTTCCTTGCTAAAATTTAATTACTCAAAATAATAAATTTTTTCAACTAAAAAATTACTACTTATAATTAATTACTCAACTGAAATTAATATTTTAAAACTCATATAAAAACAAAAAAATTTAATAAAAATATAAAAATAATACACTTCATGGATATATTGAAAATCCAACCCAAAAAACTCTCATTAACAAATTATAATCTTCTTCAAAATATAGGATCAGGATCATTTGGAATAGTAAAACTAGCAATTGATAAGCAAACAGGAAAATATTATGCAATAAAAATTCAAAAAAAATCAGAAATAATAAAAAAAAAACAAGTAGATCACATAATGAATGAAATAAGAATTTTATCAATAATAAATCATCCTTTCTTAATTAAAACATCAGGTTTTTCTCAAAATGAAAAATTCATTTATATAATATTAGAATTTATAAACGGAGGAGATCTTTTTACATTTTTAAGAAAAAAAGGTAATTTTTCACTTGAATTATCAACGTAAGAATAAAATATTTAAAAAAAAATTTTTTTCTATATAAAAAAAATAATATAGTTTCTACGCATCACAAATTGTTTTAATATTCGAATATTTACATTCCAAAAATATAATATATCGAGATTTAAAACCAGAAAATATTTTAATAAATAAAAATGGATATTTAAAATTAACAGATTTTGGTTTTTCTAAAATAGTAGAAGGAAGAACTTATACTTTATGTGGTACACCAGAATATATAGCTCCAGAAATTTTATTAAATAAAGGTCATGGAAAACCAGTTGATTGGTGGACTTTAGGTATTTTATTATATGAAATGCTTGTTGGAATTGAACCTTTTAGTGATGATGAACCAATGGGAATTTATAAAAAAATTTTAAAAGGTAAAGTTAAATTTCCTTCAAATTTTAATGAGTCTGCTCAAAGCTTAATTAAACATTTATTAAAAGTTGATTTATCTAAAAGATTTGGTAATTTGAAAAATGGAGTTTTGGATATTAAGGAACATAGGTTTTTTAAATATGTTAATTGGGATTTGGTTTTAGATATGAAAATTAAACCAAAATATGTTCCTAATGTTAAAAGTGATGGGGATTGTAAATATTTTAATTGTGATATTAAGGATTGTTGGAAAGATGCTATTAAAATTAATAAAAGTGAAGATCCTTTTGCTGATTGGTAATTTTATTAAATTATTATTTTTTTATTTTGTATATTTTTTGGTTTAAATTATTTTATTTTATTTTATGGTTAATATTTTAAGTTTGAATTAATATTTATGGTATATTATATAATATAAACTAAATATTGTTTTAAATCATTTTAAATGTTAAAATTTTTTTTAAATATCAAATTAAATAAAAAAATTAAATATAAAATAAAATTAAAACATAAAAAAATCGAATCTAAATCACTTTTTCATATTTTAAACAAAATAAAAACATAAAATAAAAATGCTTAAAAACATTATAATATTCCCATTTCTTTTTCTTTTCATATCATCAACTTATCCAATAGCTTTATTTCACGGTATTATCTTAGATTGTTCCTCAGATCAAATGAAAAATATCCAAATTAATTTACAAAAATACTTAAAAACAAAAGTTCACTGTATAGAAATAGGGAATGGTTCAAAAGATTCAATATTAATGAATCTAGAAAAGCAATCAAAAGAAGCATGTAATAAAATAAAATCTCATCCAGATTTCCAAAATAAATTTAATATATTTGGAGTATCACAAGGAACATTAATAGGAAGATACATAATAGAAAAATGTAATGATATGAAAGGAAAAGTACAAAATTATGTATCTTTTATGGGACCTCAAATGGGAATTGGTTACATTCCTAAATTAACTTGTGGAAAATTTTGTGATTATTTAAATAAATTTGTTTCTGAATTTGAAAATGCTGACCCTAAATTTTTAATGGATCATATTGGTCCTGCTTCTTATTGGAAATATAGATATCAGTATGATAGATATTTAAAAAATAATGTTTATTTAAAAGATTTAAATAATGAAGGTGATGTTAAAAATGAAGAATATAAAAAAAGAATATTAAATTTAAATAAAATTCTTTTAATTAAAGGAAAAAGTGATACTGTTATTACACCTAGAGAAAGTTCTTGGTTTGAGTTTTATGATAAAAAAGGTCAAAAAATTGTTCCTTTGAAAAATAGTGAGTTTTATATTAAAGATTTTATTGGAATTAGGAAATTAAATGAAGAAGGAAGATTGAAATTTGCTTTGTTTTATGCAGAACATTGTGCTTATACTTTAAAAGAATTTATTAAGTATATTGTTTCTTTTTTAAAAGATGATGGAAGTAATAAAAAGAAATAAAATATTTTTTTTTATTTATTAGAATGTGATTTATTTAAAAAATCAGTAAAAATATATAGTTAAATTTAAATTAATATTTCTACATTAAAATCTTAATAATAAAATTATTGTTTTTGGATTGTTTAATCAAATAAATCAATCAAAACCTTATGTAAGGAAAAATAATTTTTATCATATATATTCCATTTAATAGATAATATAAATATAAACTATTTTTAACCTAAGATAACAAATTATAATTGACTAATTTTATATCATAAAAACTTTTTAAAATAATTTATTTCTTTTTAACCTTAAAAATTTATTTTTCTTTACATAGAAATAAAATAAAATATATTTATTATCACTCAAATTATATTTTATAATAAACCAGCAATTTAAGTGATTAATAAAAAATATTATTTTTTTTTAATAACAATACATTATTTTATTACTGAAGCTTACATTTCTATTTTTTTTTTCTTTTTTATTATTATCTCCAATACTATCAACTTTTTTAAGTGGATTTTTCAAAATAGAAATTATATTACTTTTATTTGATATTTCACTTTCATAAACAGGAGCAACATTAGTTTCATTTGAAATATTAGAATTTGAAATTGATAAACTATCATAACTATTTGCTTTTTTAATTTTTTTCATTTCAAAAATACTTTCCCAATATTTATTATTTGAATTATAATTATTAAAATTATTTTGTATTTCAATCTCTTTATCTGTTTTTTTATAACGAAATATCATTGGTTTTGTTATTATATTATAAAAATTACCTTTATTATCAGTATCAACTTGATATCTTGAATCAATTATTTGTTTTCCATTTACTATAAAATTTATTTTATATTCTCTTCTTAATACTCTTATTTTTGATAATGGTAAATAAAAACAATTTAATGGTCTACAATATATAAATTTAAATTCTCTATTGTTAAATGCTTTTATTTTGCATCTTACATCATTTTTATTTTTATTATTTTTATTGTTTTCTTTTGATATTTTACTTTTTGATATTGTTGTTGATAAATCTGGTGATAAACGATAAAAGAAAATATATTCACAATTAAATATTTTTGTAATTGATTTTTTTGTTAAATAACCTTTAATATTTGATTGTATTTTTGAAATTAAAAAAAATCTTTTTTGTAAAATTAAATTTATAAGAAATTTTTTTTTAAAATATATTCTATTATATTTCCTTTTTAAAAAAGAAGATATTTGAATAGCTTTTTTTTTCCTTTGAGTTAAAATAGTTAAAATTAATTCTCCTTGTAATTTTAATTTTTCTTCATCATTTAGTTCTTTAATTATATCATTTTCTTTAAAATCAAAAAAATTTATTTGTTTTTCTTCATTTGGTTCTGAAAAAGATTTTCTTGGAACATTAATTTCTTCAAATTTAATATAATTTTTTAATCCATCATAACTTAAATCAGTTGATAGAGAACTAAAACTTAATTTATTTAAAAATGTAATTGTTGATTTTGCTTTTATTATATTTGATAAGTCTTTTATTAAAATTTGACGATGGTATATCTTAGAATTAAAATCAGTTTTATTCAACGTTTCCAACATTATTTAATTTTATTTAGTTTATAATTTATAAATTTGATTATTATTATTTATTAATTTTTTTTTTTATAGAAAAAATGTAATTAAAAATAAATTATAAATTATATTTTAAAATATTTTTTTAGTTAAAGAAATATATATATACACTTAAAATTTAAAATTCTTGAATAAATAAATAAATATAATAATAATTGAAAGAAATAAAATTTAATTTTTATAAAAATATAATAATCTTATACTCCACTAGTATATAATTTCATTAACCAATTTGCACTTAATTTAGGCTTAATTTTTTCAACATTATTTAAGGAATCTTTATTAATACTTAATTTAAATTCATTATAAATATTTTCAAAATCTTTATTTTGCATTTCTTCAAAACAATTATTAACTCTATTTTTATTTTCAATTATATTTTTTTCATTATTATTATTTAATTTATTATTACAAATATTTTTATTTTTATTTTTTTTATTCTTTTTCTTTTTCTTTTTTCTATGATTATTATTTTCATCACTATCTATAAGTTTAACTAAGTCATCTATATCTAAATCAACCAATCTATTTTCTTCTTCATTATTTACAATTTCAGTATTAACTTTATTATTAATACTATTGTTATTATTATTATTATTTATATTTACATGTGAATCAATTGAACAAAAAGAAGAAGAAAAAATATTTTTTTTAATATAAATATTTTCATTAAGATTATCATTATCACTTTCAATACTGTTATTATCTATAAAACATTCTTTACAATTTTCATTTAAAGAATTATCATTATTAACATTTTTAACTTTATTTTTTAATATCTGTGATAAGAGTTTATCAAATCTTGTCATTTCTTCTCTATCATATTTTTTATCATTAACTAATGAATTAATTAATTCAAGATAAGAATTTAAATTTTTTTTATTTAAATATTGTTTAGTTTGAATTAAAATAGTTGAAATTAAATCATCTCTAATTAATATTGTATTAAAAGCTTCTAATTGAATACATTCAATAGAAAAATTATTTTTTAATAAATTTAAAGGATATTGGAAAATTTGTTTGATTTCAATTGAAGAATTTCTTAAACTTGTTTTTATATTATCTAATTCTTTAAAAATTGTATTTCCTAAATTTGAATTTATGTTTTTTATAATTTGAAGGAAAATAGAATTAAAATATGTTTTATCTAAATTAAATTGATTTAACATATATGAATCTGAAATATTTGAAGAAGTTGAAGCAGTTGGAGAAAACATTCTATTATTATTGTCTTTTAAATTCTTTCTATCTGTTTGATTAAATATTTCTTGAAAAAATTTATTTGTTGTATTATTTATTTCTTCTTTCTTTCTTTTAAATTCTTGATTAATTTTTGATAAGTCTTCATTTTCAAATAATTTTTCTTTATATTTATATATTAATTCTTTTATTTTTTTTGATAAAATTTGTAAAACAAAAAAATTATATCTTTCATTTAATTGACCAAAAGTAATTTTTAATTCATTTTTATTAACTTCTATATTATTTTTTTTTAAATATCTGTATTTATCTCTTTTTAATAAATGATTTTTTCTTTTTGAAATTTTATCATTACTTGGAAAATTCTTATTATAAATTTCAATTAAAATACTTTCAATTTCATTTTCAAAATTAAATTTTAAATGAGGATCAATTTCAATTGAGTCGTCTTCACTTGAAATTAAACCAACATCACTTTTTGTTGGATAATTAAAACTTTCTTCTTCATAAAAAACTTTTTTTCTTATATCATTTGAACTTAAAGAATCACTATCTGAAAATTTCGAATTATCACTTTTTGAATTTGAATTTATTTTATTTCTTTTAAATATTTTTTTATGAATTTTTATATTATTATGATTTGAATGATTGTAATTTGATTCACATGTTGAATTTTTTGAATTAGTAATATTTACATTATATTCTTTATTTTTTGAAAGATTATTTCTTAATGTTAAAAGTTGACGTCCTCTTTTTTCAATTATTGAATTTGATGAAATTGTTGAAAATGTTTTTTTTGAAGATAAATGAAACGATTGATAATTTTCAATTAAACTTCTTGTTTTCATTTTTAATAATTTATTTTTTATAAATGATATTTATTTTATTTAAATATATTATTTTTTATAATATTTTTTTTATAGAATTTTCCTTTTTATTATATGATTTTTAAAATTTTTAAAAAAATAATAAATATTATTTTGATAATGTAAAAAAATATTTATTATAATTCTAATTAATAATAAAATATTTAATATAAAAAATATATTATTTCCAAAGAAATTTACAAATAATAATGTATTCTTTCAAGCTTTGACAAAAGTATTAATTAATGATGAAAAAAAAGAATTTTCTTGTTGTTCAACTGGTTTTAATCTAACTCTTACATTTTGACTTGTTTTAACAAATCTTTTTAAATTATCTGAATTTAAATAATTATAATTTTCTTTATTTTCATTTCTATTAATATTTCTGGTAGTATTTAATTGTATTTTTTTTGTTGTTTTAATATTACAATTAGTAGTAGTTTCAAATAAATTAAATTGTTTAATTAAAACATTTCCTTTTTTATTTTCTGGAATTATTGCTTCATCTTTATTTATGGAAAGCATTTCATTAATTGAAATAACACATTTTCTTTTTCTTGCTTTCTTCATTTCTTTCTGTTCTGAAAAAGGAGTATTATGTATTAAATCTTCAAAATGATGATTTATATCTTTATTACTAATATTATTATTACTTCTTTCAATTAAACTTTTATTTTGATAATTTTCATTATCTTTATTTTTATTATCTTTAATTTTAATACCAGAAAATATAATATTTCTTAATTTATTACTATTATTATTATTAATTTTCATAATTTTTTTAATATCAGAATCTCTTAATTCATTTTCAATATCAATATCAAAATCATAAAATTCTTCTTCTAAATTTTTTAAAATAAAAGGATGATATAAAACATCTTTAATTTTTAATCTTTTTTCAGGATTATGAATCAATAATTTCTTAATTAAATCTTTACATTCAAAACTAATATTTTTCCTATTATCAAAAATTAAATTACCTTCTTTAATATTAATAACAATATCTTTTAAACTACTACCTCTAAAAGGTGAATAACCAAATAACATTTCATATAATAAAATTCCAAGTGACCATATATCAACAGAAAAATCATAATTTTCATTATCAATTATTTCAGGTGCCATATATTCAACTGTACCACAAAAAGTTGATCTTTTACCTACATTTATTTCTTTACTCCAACCAAAATCACATAATTTTAAATTATTATTTTTATCTAATAATATATTTTCTGGTTTTATATCTCTATGAATTATATTATTTTTATGTAAGAAATTTATTGCATTTAAAATTTGAATAAAATATGTAAACGATTTTTTTTCTGAAAAACCTTTTTTTTCTTTTTTTATTTTATCAAATAAATTTCCATTTAATGCATATTCCATTATAATTTTTATTTGTTTTTTATCTTCATAAACATTATATAATTTAATTATATTTTTATGATTTAATCTTGAATGAATTCCTATTTCATTATATATAATTTCTAAATTACCATGCATTTTAAAAATTTTATTTTTATCTATTGTTTTTACTGCACATACTTCATTATTTTTATTATTTTTTGCTAAAAATACTTTTCCATAACTTCCTGAACTTATTTCAATATTTTCTGATAAAAAAGTTAAATATTTATATGAATAATTTGGATCAAATTTATTTTTTTGTTGTAATATTCCTTCTGTAATAAATGGTAGTTTTTCCGTTAAATTAAGTAAATTTTTTTTAATTGGAGTTTGTTTATTATTTTCAGTATTATATTTTTTTGATTGTTTTGAATGTTTTTCAGTATGTTTAAGTAGACAATTAATAGAACAAAATTTCATATTACATAAAATACATTTTGACTTGGTTTTCATATCATATTTTTTTTTACAAATTAAACATACTTCCATATTTAATTATTCTTTTTTACTAAAAAAAATAATTAAAAAAAAAAAAATAAAAAAATAAAAAAAAATTAACAATAAAACACAAAATTAACAATTATAACAAAAAATAAATAAAAACAAAAAAAACAATTACTTTCTAATAACAGTCCAAGAATATTCTCTATCTTTTTTCAACCTTCCATCATCATCACTATCACTTCTATCTTCATCACTATCATCTTTATATTTTTTTTTTCCTTTTCCATAATAATGATTCTCTTCATCAAAAGGATCTTCCTCAACTTCACTTTTAATAATTTTTAAACTTCCCAAAATCCATTCAACTTTATCACTAGAAATTCTACCACTTCCTCCAAAATAATAAGTAGCAGGAATTAATTGTCTAAATAATTTCCCATTATAATAAATAATAATTCCAGGGCAATCTTTATCAGAAAATTTTTCAATACAATCAGTTGCAATTATTCTCATAAATTTAACTAAAATAAATCTCTGTGCTAATTTCTCTAAAATTTTACTTAAAACTAAACAATCTTCAATATAATTTTGATATAATAATAATATTACATAAACATCTTTTGGTGCATTTGTTACTTCTTGAATGTAGTCTTGTTTTCTTAATTCAAATAATTTTCCAAAATGAGGTTTCGAATTAAATTCTTTTAATTCTTTTAGCCTTTTTTCTTTGTATTTTTTTAATATTTCATCATTCTCAAAATCATCCATTTCGTTTAATTCATTTAATGTTTTTTTATCAAGGGGATCGTAATTTTGAATTGATTCTATCACCTTTTTTTCTATTTCGTCATTTGTTTCTTCTTTCTCACGAGGAAGGTAGTTTCCTAATTTTACATGAATGTCTTCCCATTCTGTTGTTACGTGATTTGCCATTTTTTTTAAATTATTTTATTTTGTTTTTTTTTTCTTATTATTTTTGTTTTATTGTTTCTAGATTTTTAGTTTTTTTTTAAATGGAAATATTTTTTTTAATAATATAAAAATATTTTTTATTTTTATTTAACAAATTAATGTCAATTTATTAATATTTTTATTATCAAATATAATATAATAGAGGAATTAATTGAATTATATTTTTTATTGCTTATAAATTTAGTTTAAACATAATTTATTTCTTTATCTTATTTATTTGATATTGGAGGATTAATCATTAAAAATCATTTAAAGTAATAAAATTTGAAAAAACAATATTTTTTGATTAAAAAAACAATTTTTTAATCCTCAAAAAAAACAATAAAATCTAAAAAAAAAACAAAAATAAAAAAAAATCTAAATATATAAAGATATAAGAAAATAAATAAAATATCATTCAAAAATTAAAATCTAACTCTTTTTAATATCCCCATTATTAATATTCCCACTTTGATTTTTTTCATACTCAATTTTTTTTTTCTTCCTCAAAATTTTCATAGCAGAACTAAAATATCCATTAGGATGAATACCAACTCTTTCATAATCTTCCCCTTTAAACAAAGCTCTAAACATTTTAATACAACAAACTTGATATTCATGATTTTTTTTTTTTTCAATAATTTCTAATCTATCTAACAAACTTAATTTAAAATCATAATTTAAAATATCATTTAATTTCTCATCAGAATAATTTTTAAAAGGACAACCATGACATTCTTCACTATTAGGTTGATTCATATTAATAATTTTAGAGCAAGAATAAGGAGTATAATCACTTCTTTTTCCTTCTAAACCATATGAATGTCTTATATTATAAGCATATTGTTTTTCAAATTTATCAATTGGTGTTCTTTTCTCATATTTTCTTCTAAAAAATTGTAAACATTCATCAATTGGTAATCCTGTACCTTTTAAAAATAATGTATATTGTAATCTTCCAAAATGCATTAAATGTGAATATTTATTTATATGTTTTTGTATTTCATACATACATAATGGAAATGTTGATTTGTAATATATATCAATATCAGTTGATTTTTTTAATTTTTCTTCTGAAGGAATTTCTTTTATTTGATTTTCTCTCTCATTTGCTTTTTGTTCTCTATATTTTTCAAAGTAATTTATTAAATTTCTTATTCTACTATCATAAAGTAAATTTTCTCTATTTTGGTTTATTTTATTTATTGTTTTTAATAATTTTTCTTTAAATATTGTTGATAATAATTCTGATATTTGACTTTTTGGAATATATACATAACCTTGATTTAAATAATAACTTCTTTTTTCTATTAATGATAAGGCATATTCAAAATTAACAATGTAAATTTCATCATTTTCATTTTTGTAATTTGGAGAATAGAAATAAATTTTTTTTTTAAATGATTCATCTTTATTAGAATATTTATTTAAAGGAATTCCTAATTCTTTTAAAGTTTCATATATATTATATTTATTTTTTTCTATTTTATATTGAAATAATTTTGTTTCTTGATTAATAAACCATATTCTATCAGATTCACTTGGACAAAATGCAAGTGATAATATAAAATGTGTTGATATATCTTCTAATAAATTTTTTTCCCAATTAAATTTTTCTAAATATTTATACATTACTGCTTCTTCTTTTTTTTCAAAAAATGCATTTAATAAATTATATCTATCTATTATTAAGTCTTTTAATTGGTCTAAATTTATTGTTCCTATTATGGGTTTGTCATAAAATGTTGGCGGGATAGTTTTTACATCTGTCATATTTTATTTTATTTAATTTTAAAAAATAATAAAATGTTTTAAATATTAAAATATTATTTTAATTTATTTATTATGAATTTATTTTTTAATAATTTTTAAAATATACAATTCATAAATTTAATATTTAAAAAAAATATTTTTTTATATATTTTCTTCTTCTTTTTTTTCTTCTTCTTTTTCATTTTCTTTTTCATCTTTTTCTTCTTCTTCATTTTCAAATTCATCTTCTTGAATTTCTTCTTTTTTATTTAAATCAATTTCAAATTCATCATTAATATTATGAATTTGTGATAAATTAATTCTATTAATATCACTTATAATATCATCATGTTTTTCATCTAAAATTCCAAAATCTCTTCTATGTGGATTTTCATAATCTACAATTTTTTTTTTTTCTTTTTCAAATGAATTTAAATTTAAATATTTATAAATTGATTCATAATATTGATTTAAAATTTTATTTTTTGAATTTAATTGTTCAATATTTTTTAATGTTTTATCAATTAATGAAATTATATTTTTTTTTTCTTCATTTTCAAATTTAAAATTTTCAAAATTAATATTATAATTATTAATATTATATTGATTAGTTATATTTAAGAAACTTTCTTTAATTGTATTTTGAATATAATTATCATCTTTTTGGAAATTATCTGGTAAAATTTCTTCTATATAATTTTCTTCTATTGGTTCTTTAAAAGTATTTTGATCTCTTTCTTTATATGCAATATAAAATTCATTTAATGAATCATATTTATTTATTCTTTTATTTTTTTGTTTTAATATATTATTTTCTTGTTTATTTTCTTTTATATCTTCATCTTTATTTTCTTCTATTATTTCTTCTTTATTTTCTTCCTTTTTTTCTTCCTTTTTTTCTTCATTTTCATCTTTCTTTTTTTCTTTATTTTCATCTTTTTCTTCTTTCATTTCTTCTATATTTTCATCTTTTTCATCTTTCTTTTCTTCTTTATTTTCAACTTTTTCTTCTTTCTTTTCTTCTTTATTTTCATCTTTTTCTTCTTTCTTTTCTTCTTTATTTTCATCAATTGATTTTAAAATGATTTTCTTTGGTTGTAAATTAATTTCTTTTTTATTATCTAAATCATCAATTTTTTCATTATTTAAATTCTTTTTTTCAATTATTTCATTATTTATTTTTTTACTATTCTTTTTTATTATTACTTTTTCATTCAAAATATTTTTATTTTTTAATTTACTTATATTTTTATTTTTAGTAATCATTATTTGATTATCATAATGTGTTTCATTCAAAATATTTTCATCAAAGAAATTTTCATCATTCAAATCAAAAGAAATACTTTTATTATGATTATCAATCAATTTATCTTTTTCTTTTTCAAATATTATTTTTTTAAATTTTTCATCAAAACTTTTTCTTAAATCATTAATTGCCTTTTGATTATTTTTATTCATTTTTTCCAAAGTTAAATTCATTTTACTTAATTGATTCTTTAAAAAAATAATATTTTCATCATCATTTTTTTTTTCAATAAGAATTTTTTCATCCAATTTATTCTTATTAGGTTTTTCATTATTTAAATAATTAGTAATATATAAATCTTTTAAATCACTTAAAGTATTTTTAAATTTATTTTCAATTTTTCCCATTTCTTTTTCATAATTTTCATTTTCAATTTTTGATTGTGTTTCCATAAAATTAAATGTGCTTCCTTGACAAGTTTTAACATAATCTTCAAATTGATTTGTTAATTCATATAATTTTTTTTCAAAATTTTTTTTAGCTTCAGTCTCATTTATTCTATGAGCTTTTCTTAAATGATTTTGTAAATCAATTTTAGAATTAAATTTAACATTTCTGCAATATGGACAATAAATTGTTTCATATTTAAAATTTTCATTTTCTAATTGTTCTTTGTTTTTATCTTCTTTAATTATTATATTTATTGGTAAATTATTATCATTTTTTTTTAAATTATTTATTACATTTTTATATGCTAATAAAATTCTTATATCATTTTGTTTTTCCTTTTTTAAATTAGACACCGCAATTTTATTTTTTTTTATTATTGAATCTTTATCTTCATTATCATTTATTAATTTATTATTTTCATATTTTAAATTTTGTAAATTATTTTCTAAAATATTTTGACAATTTAATAAATATTCAATAATAAATTGATAAATTTTAATTAATTTGACAATATATTTTTTTGGGACAGAAGCAATTTCATTTTCACTAACATTAGAAAAAGTCAAATTTTCAAGATACTTTTCTAAAACTGTCAAATTATTATTTCTCCTAATTTTGTCAATATCAATATCCATAATATTTTTCCATTTCAAACTCCAAAAATTCATTTTAAAAATTATAACAAAATTTAAAAAAAATAAAAAATTAAAAAGCAAAATTTAAAAAATTAAAATTATCAAAATTAATCATTCAAACAATAAAAAAGGAAAAAAAAATGGAAAAACCAAAACCAAATCCAATAAAAGATAAATTAATCCTTGCACCAATGGTTCGAATAAATACAATACCATTTCGTTTATTATGTAAAAAATATCAATGTGACATAACATTTACAGAAGAAATAATAGCAAAAAAATTAATGAATACAGAACGTAATTTTAATAAAGATTTACAAACAATAGATTTTTTTTCATCAAAAGATAATTGTTTAGTATTAAGAACATTAACATCAGAAAAAGATAGTTTAATATTACAATTAGGTGCATCAAATTCAAATGATGCAATTAAGGCAGCTGAAATTGTAATAAATGATATTATTGGTATTGATTTAAATATGGGTTGTCCAAAACATTTTTCTACTCATGGAAATATGGGAAGTACTTTATTAAATAAACCAGAAATTGCAGAAGAAATTTTAATTGGTTTAAGAAATAAATTTCCTAATAAATTAATTAGTTGTAAAATTAGATTATTAAATGATTGGGATAAATTTAAAGAATTAATTGACAAAATTCAAAATACTGGAATTGATTTTTTTACTATTCATTTAAGATATAAAGATCAAAATTCGAAAAATCCTGCTTTATGGAATAAAATAAATGATATTAAAAAAATTGCAAAAATACCTTTTGTTATTAATGGGGATATTTTTGTTCCAAAAGATATTCAAATTTTGAAAAAATTAAGTGAAGATAGTGGTTTTATGATTGGAAGAGGTGCAATTCATAATCCAAAATTGTTTGAAGATTTTAAAAATACTTTTGAAGATTTAACTTTAGTTTCATTTCAAAAAGATGATAAAAATGTTATTATTAATAATAATGATAATGATGACAAAGAAAAAAATATAAATAAAAATGATAATAATGATAATTTATGTAAAAAAGATCCTAATGAAAAAAGTGTTGATGATATTCAAATTTCTATTAAGTTAACTAGAGCTATTGATAAAAAGTATAATGGAGTTAAAATTGATATTATTCCATTAATTAAAGAATATATTGAATTGGCAATTAGATATGGAAATATGTTTGGAAATACAAAATTTGTTGTTTTGTCAATTTTGAAAACACATAAAAAAGAAATGGAAATTTTTCAAAAAATACAAACATTTAAATATTATGATGATTTAATAAAATTGTTTGATATGGAAGAAAGTTATAATAAATTATTAGAAGAAAATCCTAGCCTGGGAAAATATTTAAAAACAAATTCAGAGAATAATAATGAAAATATTGATAAAAAGAAAAAATAAAATAAATTATAAATAATATATAAATCATATTATATAAATTATAATGATAAAGAATATAAAAAATATATTTTTTTCTAAAATAATTATCTTTTTTCTAAAATTATAAAAACCAATTAAAAATTTATTATTTTCCTTTGTATAAATGAATAAATCAAATCAATCAAATTCAGCCAAGTTAATTTTTCCAATGGTATTTAAAAAATCAAAAAATGAAATTCAACAAAATTTTAAAATAGTAAATCATAAAATATCTAATTATTCTATTGATGAAAATACAATAAATCAAGGATTAACAGAAAAATTATCATGTATAATATTTAAGAAAAAACATTATATAAAAGAATCTTTTGAAGAATATAGTTCAAAAATAAATCAAAGTTTAGCACAATATCATGGAGTTGATGAAAATAAAATATTTAAAAATGAAAATAATAAACCTATTTATAAGTTAAAAATACCTTATTTACCTGAAAAAGAACTAATAAAAATAAAATTATTACATAAGGAAAATAAGAAATTAAATAAATCTATAAATGGAGAAACTGAAAAAACAAAAATAAAAATTAAAATATTAGAAAATGAAAGTAATAAACAAATCAAAAATAATATAAATAAAAAAATAAAATTTGTGATAAAAAAGATACCAATACAATCATTTAGAAAAAATAATAAAAAAGAAAAAATAATTCAAAGTGAAAAAAATGAAAATAAAGAAACAGAAAATAAATTTGAAAAAGAAAATAAAAAAGATAATTTTCCATATTTTAAAAATCCTTTAGATAGTTTAACAAAGATAAGAAAAAATCATTTGATTTTTGATGAAATAAGTAAATCAAATTATGAAAGACAAGCAGTAAGTATGGATGAATTATTATCAAAAAAAGAGAATATTGATTTAAGAACAAAAATGCCCAGAATAAAAATTATACCATCAAGTTCAAAAGATAATTATAATTCTCCAAAAAAAAATAAAAACAAAAACAAAGAACAAATATCTAAACAAAAAAATTTAATTAATTTAATTGAATCTGAAGAATTAAAAGAAATAAGATTTTATTCTTTTTTAAAATATCCAAATAAAAACTTTCCAGAAGGTAGAGAACAATTTTCAATAACATTAAAAGATGAAAATGAATTATTATTATTTGGTGGAATAACAAGTGTAAAAAACTCAAATTGTATTTGGAATTTAAATTTAGAAAGTTTAGAATGGAAAAAAATAAGTTATAATAATTTATATCAAAACAACTTTATAAGATATGGTCATAATTCATTTTATTATAATAATTCTTTTTATATTTATGGTGGTAAAATTAAATATTTAGAATCAGAAGAATTTTGTGATTTTAATATATTTAAATTTCATAATAAAAAATGGATAAATCCAGAAATTTATGGTAAAAAAAAACCTATATTAAGAAGAAATTTTATAGGAGAATTAATAGGTGATTATTATATTATACATGGTGGAATTATTTTTACAGGAGAAATAATAAGTGATGTATTTGTTTTATCATTAAATGATAAATTAACTTGGTATGAAGCAAAATATAATAAAAATAATAAATTTAAAGGTCCTTTACTTTATGCACATTCATCTTGTTTAGTTATACCAAATGAAATGAAAGAAATGGAAAAATTTAATATTTTTGATTTTTCAGAAATTAAAAATTCAAAAATTAAAATAAATGGAATATATATTTTTGGTGGTAAAAATAAAGATGAAGGATTAAGTGATGAATTATATATTTTAATATTAGGAAAAAGTTATTTTGAATGGAAGAAAATAAAAACAATAGGAAAAAAACCTTTACCAAGATGTTTTCATTCAATGAATTATTATCAAAAGGAAAATTTTATTATTATTCATGGAGGAAGAAATGATATTAAAAGTGAATCTTTTGCTTTAAATGATACATTTATATTAACTTTAAATAAAATGATGTGGATTGAAATTAAATTATATAATGAAAAAAGTAATTTTAATATAATATCAAGGTGTGGTCATTGTTCTTGTATTTATGATGATAAATTAATTATTTTTGGAGGTATGAATTCTAATAATTATATTGGAAGTTCTTTATTTGTTATTAATTTAAATTTTGAGTATTCTCCTAAAACTCAAAATTCGTATATTAAAAAAAAAGTATTGAATAGTTATAGAAAATTTAATGAAGAAGATCGTAATGTTTTTTTAAAGTATTCTTCTGGTTTTAATAAAAATCAATTGGATATTTTACCTGAATATGATTTACCTTATATAAAATGACTTTTATATCTTTTTATTTTTTAGCTTTCTCATCATTTTATAATGAACATATATTGTTATAATAGTATATATATTAATTCTTTTTTTTTGGATGTATTAATAAAAAAAGGTTAATAAATTTATATTATATTTTGAAATATAAATTATTTTATATTTTGAATTATATATTTTTTCAAAATAAAATAAATATAACATTATTCTTTACTTTCAAAATTTTCAATCAAAAAATAACAATAAAATTTTATTTAAAATTTAACAAAAAATTTTTTTTATTTTTCAAACCAATAAATAAAATATTATTATTAACCTTATATTTTTTATTTAAAATAAAAATAACAAAAAACAAATTTAAAATGAATTATTATATATTTATTATTATTAAAAAATTAATTTTTAAAAACACCTTATCCATCGTATATTTGACTAATTAAAATGTAAAATAGAAATCTTTTAATTTATTTATTTTATTATTCTTTTTCTTTTTTTGTCAAATAATTAAAATTAATTTCTTTTTCTCCTTCATTTGCAAAATTTACTTTTTGTTTTCCTTTATTAATAATATAATCTTTTAATAAAGGATCCATTTCTAATGGTTTTAAATCCATAATTAATTTTTGAATTTTAAAACAATCTTCACAAAGACATTTAATTAATAAAACTGACCATTCTTTTTTTATTGGATTACATTTATCCATTTTTAAATGATTTAAAAGATAATAAAAATATTCTGGTTTATTAATAAAAAAATTTTTTGTATGTTCATTTTTATAAGCAAAATTAGATAAAAATTTCATTAAATTTGTTTGCAAACCATAAAAAAAATTTTTTTGAGATAAAATAGGAACTTTTTGAATTTCATTTGATTTTAATCCTTTAGATCTTAAAAATACTTTATCATATAATTCATCAGTAACTTTTAATATATTTATTATTTTCAAATATAAATCATCTTTATTTAAACTGTCAAAAGTTATTTTTCTATAATCTTCATTATTTAAATCATCTGTAGTTAAAATTACACTAAAAATATCTGTCAAACAAATAATTATTTTATTATCATTTATAAAATCTATATTTTCATTTGATATTTTTTCATAGTCTTTTAATATATCATTTTCTTTTATTATTTTATTTAAATTTTCAATTGTTTTTACTATTAAATTACATAATATTGGAATATGTTTTGTTGAAATTAATAAAATTTTTTTATCTTTTGCATAGTCAATTATATCTCTTATTATTTCGAGGATAATTAAATTTTTACCTATTTCTTTTTCATTAATCATTTTACTTAATAATGTTTCATTATTTAGTTTTAGACATTTTTCTTCATTCTTTAAAATATATTCAAAAATAATATGAATCCAATCATTTATTTCTTTATTATCATTATCTTCTGGATTTTTTGGATTATAATCAATATTATTTATTATTTCTATTAATAAATTATATTGTTCTTCTGAAATATATTCATTTAAAATTTTAGTATTTAATAAAAATAATTTATATAAAATTCCTAAAAGAAATTTTTGAACTTTTAAATCACTTTTATATGTATTATAAATTTCTTTTAATAAATTAAAATTTTCTTCAAAAATCTTTTTATATATTTTTAATTGAATAGTACTTTCATTTCCTAGTTCATTATGAAAAAACATAAAAAATAATCTAGTATAAGTTAACTGTGATTCAATTTTATTCTTATTAATTTCATTATATAAATCCTGAATAATTATTCCTAATAAATTTTTATTAGCAACTTTTACTTGATAATCATCATTATAAGTAACATCTTTAGAAAGTTTTCTAATCAAATTAAGTTTATCATCATATTTAGTATTTAAATAATTTTCAATAGAATAATCAATTGAAATAAAATTATCTTTACTCATAAAATTGAAAAAAAAATAAATTAATTTAAAAAAAAAATTAAAAAAAAAAAATTAAATTACGTGTTAAATAAATAATTTTCATTAAATAAAAATATATTCCCAAGTAAAAATGGAAGAAAAATACAAAAAATTTAAAGAATTTGATTGGGTAAATAGTAAAGACTGGCAATCATATTATAGAAATTTATATCCAACTCCCCCACCATCAAAAATAGAAAGATACAAAAAAAAATTTTACAAATTAAAAATAGATAATGACTTTGATATTGATTATAATCCACCAGAACAAAATACAAATACAAACACAAATTCAAATACAAATACAAATTATTCAAATTATAATACACAATATAATTTCCAAAGTTTTCAAGGAAATCCAATTAATTCAATTTTACTACTTAATATTGAAACACTTATTTTATTCTTTTTTACATTTTCTTTAATATTTAATTACCATTCATTAAAATTATGTTGTATAGCATTTTTAATAAGAACATTCCGTCAATGTGGAATGCCTCAATTTAATATTCATTATTTACAAGTTTTAATTGGAAATGATGCATTTCATATTTTAATGTATAGTTTAGTATTATTTATAGATAGATTTAACTATTTTATTATTTTTCCTTCTGCATTAACAAGTGTAATTAATATTTGTGAAAATTTAAAAATATTAAATAATCAATTTTTAACTCAATTTAATAAATATTTCGATATTGTTATCTCAAAAAAAACTGAATTAATTCAAGATAGAGCACATGCAGAAGTTGCAATTGGATTTTTATTAATTCCTGGAATATTTTTAAAATTAAATTCTTTTCTTTTACCTATTATTTATTGGCAATTTATGAAAGTTAAATATACATTAAATCCACAAATTAGATATTCTTTCTCTATTTTAAATCAATATACTAATCAATTTAAAAATAGTAGTAATTGTCCTTCTTTAGTTAAATTTGTTATTGAAAAAATTCAATGGTTATTTGAATATATGGGAAAAATTGAAACTCCACCAAGTGGACAACAACAACAAAGTGGAAGTAAATGTTCAATTTTCTAAAAAAAAAAATTATTTATATAATAATTATAACTTTAAAAAAATAAAAAATAAATAAATTTTATTATTAAATTCCATATTTTTTATTATTTAAAAAATCCCATAAAAACCAAATAAAAAAAAAAAATTTAAAAAAAAAATTTATTGTTGCATAAATGCAATATCCATATTTTTAATACCATATCCAATATAAACACCTCCAAACAAATTAGTATTAGCCTTATGATAAGCAAAATATCCATTCCAAATTAAACTTCTAATATTAGAAACACTTTTAGAAGAATCTACATGAATACTCCAACAATTTTTAATATCATCATCAGAAATAGCATCTAAAAAAGAATAATCAAAAACTGCTTTTCCCATATTAATCATATCAATTTTATTTTCACTTTCAATTTTTCTAAAATGAAAATATTTATCAATTTTATTTAAATCTTCACTTGATAATCCTTCAAATAAATCATTTCTTCTAATTTCATTAATAGGTAACATTTTAAAACTTCCTAAAGGAACAACTGAACAATCATGTGAAATTGATCTAACAATAAATGATAATCTATCAGATTCAGTTAAATTTTTTAATTTTAAATTTGGTTTAAATGTATCACCAATTTGTTCTTCAATATTTGAATTTGTATTATCTGTAAATTTTTTTAAAATAATATCTGGATTTCCTATAAAATATGTATTAAAGTTTTTAAATTCGTTTATATGATGTTTTTGAATTTCTGGAAGTTCACTAAAAGAAAAACTTGATGATGAACAAAAATAAAATTTTCTTTTTGGAAATTTATGTCCTTTATAATATAATGCTTCTGATATATAATAATTTTTTTCTGCTCCCATTATTTTTCCCCAGAAAAGAATTTCTTCTGCTTGAATGTCTTTTTTTAATTGATCTAATACTGTTTGAAGTTTTAATATTTCATCTATACTCAAACATACTCCGTTAAAGGATGCTATTGGTTTCATGTGTTCATCTAATCCATCATCGATTTTCATTTATTTTTTATTTGGTAGTTATTATTTTTATATTTAATTTTTTTATTTTTTTTATTTTTTTGAGATTTAAAAAAATTGATTTTTTTTTATTTTTTATTTTTAATATAAGTTTTTTTAATTTAAGTTAATAATTAATTTTTATTTAATTAATTATTATTTAAATAAAAGTAAAATTAAAATTATATAAAACAATAAACAAAAAACAAATAAAATATATACTAATAAAAATCTTCATTTTTTTCTAATTTTTCTCTAAATTCCCTATTTTCATAAGTAAAATTTTTATATTCATCATCATCAACTTTAATATTAATTCCATTATGACTTTCCTCATCATCAAAAACATTTTCTAAAGTAAACTGTCTATCAAAATTAGTTAAATCAAATTTATTTTTAATAACAGGAACAAAAGGAGGATTAATTTTCTTATTTCTATAATCATCCCAATTAACATCATTAAAATAAGAATGTTTCTTAATATTTTGAATACCATTTTCTCCGAATCCAAGTCTTAATTTAGGATTCGAATTTAATAACTTAGAAATAATATCTTTTTCACATTCATTAAAATAATCTGGCATATCAGGAATTTTTAAATAATTTTCAACTTTAAGAATACCATTATTAGGTAATTTAAAAGGTGATTTTCCAGATAACATTTCATAAATTAAACAACCTAAAGAAAAAAAATCAACTGATTTATCATAACCTTTATTTAATAATATTTCAGGTGCTAAATATTCAGGAGTACCACAAATTGTATATGTTTTCATATTTTTTTTATCTAATATTTTACTCAAACCAAAATCAGTTAATTTAATATGACCATATTTATCAAATAAAATATTTTCTGGTTTTAAATCTCTATATATCATATTATTATTATGAATGTCTTCTAATGCTAATAATATTTCAATAGTGTAAAATTTTGTTTTTTCACTATTAAATTGTTTTTCTTTATGTAAATGAAAAAATAATTCTCCTCCTTGCATAAATTCTGTTATAAAATATAATTTAAATTCATCTTGAAATGCATAATATAAATTTACTATAAATGGTGATTTTATATTTGCTAATAACATTCTTTCTGTTTTAATGTGATCTTCTTGATTTTTTAATTGAATTAAATCTTTTTTTAAAACTTTCATTGCGTATAAATTATTATTTGTATTTCTTTTTACTAATAATACTTTTGCAAATGAACCTCGTCCTAATAATTTTAATATAGTAAAATCTGAATATGATAAACGTTCTATTTTCTTTTTTTCTTCTGGGGATAATAAAGGATTATCTTTGTCTAATATTGAAAGACGAGAAATCCTTTTTTTACAACAACATCCCATTTAAAATGATATTTTTTTTGTTTTTTTTTTTTAAGTTTATTTTTTTTTATTTAAAATTATTATTTTTTTTATTTTAATATAAAAAATTTTTTTTGAATAATAAGAAAAATAATAAATATTTATTTTTATTTAATTTATATTTTTTTATTTAAAATTATTTTTTATTCTTCTTTATTTTCTTCATCATTATCTTCTTTATTTTCTTCTTCATTATTTTCTTTATTTTCTTCTTCATTATTTTCTTCTTCTTTATTTTCCTCATTATTTTCTTCATTATTTTCTTCTTTATTTTCTTCATTATTTTCTTCTTTATTTTCTTCATTATTTTCCTCATTATTTTGTTCATTATTTTCTTTATTTTCTTCTTCATTATTTTCATTATTTTCTTTATTTTCTTCATTATTTTGTTCATTATTTTCTTTATTTTCTTCTTCATTATTTTCTTTATTTTCTTCATTATTTTCTTCATTATTTTCTTCTTTATTTTCTTCATTATTTTCTACATTATTTTCTTCATTATTTTCTACATTATTTTCTTCATTATTTTCAACATTATTTTCTTCGTTATTTTCTTCTTTATTTTCTTCATTATTTTCTTCTTTATTTTCTTCATTATTTTCTTCTTTATTTTCTTCATTATTTTCTTCATTATTATCTTCTTTATTTTCTTCATTATTTTCTTCATTATTATCTTCTTTATATTCATCTTCTTTATTATCTAAATTTTTATTTTCTTCATTATTCTTTTCTTTATTTTTTTCTTCATCAGTTTTCTCTTTATTATTTTCTTCTTCTTTATTTTCAACATCTTTTTTTTCTTCATCATCATCTTCTTCTTCTAATTTCTTTTTTCCTTCTTCTTGAATATTATTATAAAATGTAGTAATCATATCTTCATTCAACCATTTTTCAAAGAAATTTTGAATATTTCTATTACCTTCTTGTTTATTTTTTAAAGATAAAATAAACTCTTCATCATCACCATCAAATTTAAATAAATTCATATTTAAAGTTAAATAAATTCCAATTTCATCATAATCATTAATTTTTTTATTATATTTCTTAACATGACATTCAATATTTCCAATTTCAAAAATATTATTTAAATCATTAATTTCTTTATATTCAATTGTATTTCCTTTATTTAATTTCTCATCAATATGAATTGTATATTTAATTAAATTTTCCTTTTTTTCTATTCTAATTTTATAATTTAAATAATCAATTAAATTAATAATTGATAAAATGAAACTATTATCAATATTAAAGATTCTATAAAAAATTTGATTTTTAAAAATAATATTTAAAGTATCTTTCTTTACACTTTCATTAAATTGAGGATTAACTTCATATATTATGTTTTGATTAATATAATTATTTATTAAATTGAAGATAGTATTACAATCTAAATTTACATATAAAATTTCTTCAAACATTTTATTTAATCTTTGATTTAGTCGTACTTGAGATAAGAAAATTTCTTCTAAAAAATAATCTAATTTATTTATTTCAGGGTATAAGTTTGATATTTTTTTCATTTTAGTTTCAGAATAATCAACTGATTTTATTTTATTATTTATGAAATTTGAAATAGAAGAAAAACCAAAATTAGATTCATTAAGGAGAAAGTTATTTAATTCATCAAATAAAAATTTGTTATTTTCAATTTCTGTAATTATATCATGATAATAACCGTATTTTTCAATTAAAATATTATTTAAATAATTAGATGATTTATCAAATAATAATTGTTTAAAATCTAAAGTGTTACTAAAAGAATTGATAAAAAGGAAAGTATGAATATATATTTCATTTTCTTTTAATTCTAAACTTTTAATTTCTTTAATATTCTTTTTCTTAATTTCTTTATATTCATTTTCTCTTTCTATTAACTTATCATTTTCATCTTTTGTATTTAATATAAATTTATTTGGATAAAGAATGAGGAAGCATGAAAAGAATTTATCACCTAATAAAAAGATAATAAAATCAATAATTTTTGAAAATTGACTTTGGATATAATCAACTATTTTTAATTTACTTGTAGTTTCATATATTATCAAACTATTAATATCATAAAAATAAGGCAATTCAATTTCACATTTTACTTCTTTTTCTAAATTTAAAACTTTATTCAGTGATATTGAAAAATTATTATAACTTTTATCTATGATTTCTTTTGCTTCATTTTCATCATTTATATTCTTATATTCAATATTTATTGAATTAAACCATTTTTTCTCTTTTTCAACAATAGTATTTACCATTGAATTATCAATTAAATTTTGATTTTTCTTTCCTAAATTAATGAAAACTTGATTATAATTTTCTTTTAAAAGTGTAATATTTAAATTATCTAAGAATGATAAAATATAAAAGATAAATATTTTAACTTTATTAAAATATTTTTCATATGGTAATTCTATTTCTGATATTTTTTCTAATTTTTCTTGTATTGTTTTTTCTATCACATCTTCATAATAATTTTTAAGATATTTTGGCATAAATTTGTTATTTTGAAATACTGAATTAAATCCATTATATAAATTTGTAATAATACTTTGAATATTTAAATTACTATCTAATTCTTTAAAAATAGATTCGTAATTATTTGAAGCAAAGAATTTTGAAATATTTTCATCTTCTAATAAATGAGTTATTTTTTGCAAAACTAAATTCAAATGAGAATTTAAATTATTGATATAATCTAAAAACTTTTCTTGATTCTCCTTTTCTTGATTCACTCCATGATTGATTAATTCATTTAATTCAAAAAAATATGAAAGAGTAATTATAGTATAATTAATATTTACATTACTTTCATTCTTATCAAAAATACTTATCAAAAATCTATCGAATAAATCATCTTCCATTTTACCATTAAAATCCTCATTATTTTCATTATAATTAATATTATCATCAATTTTATTTTCATTTAAATTCTTATTTAAATCATTATTATCATTATTAATATTATTTTCTTCATTTTTATTGTCTTCTTTTTTCTCTTCTTGTTTTGTATAATTTAAAAATTTATTCATTCTTTCATAAGCATTTATTCCTAAATTTCCAATATCAATTTTAATATATTCATAATTGTAAAATTGATATATAAATAAAAAATTAAATTGCTGTAAGATATATGATGATAATATTCTTTCATCATTTTTTAATTTTAATAATTGTTGAAATAAATTATATTCTTTAAATATAATATATCCAATTCTAAAATATCCATTTCCACATTTAGACAATAATTTTAATGGTGAATTTTCAATATTTGAAATAATTTTTTCTTTAACATTATATTCATTATTTTTATTTTTAATTAAATTTTCATATCCATTTATTTCCTTTATTTTATCAATTGATTCAGGAAGATATTTTTTATCAAAATTACTTTCTAAATATTTATCAACTGGAAGAATAGTTTTTCCTTCTTTATTCATTAAATATAAAATATATAAAATATTATTTTCATTAATCTTATAATAATAATTTTGTGTAACATTCATGAATAATTCTAATATTGAAATATCAGGATATATTTTAAATAAATGTATCAAAATATATAATATTGGATATGAAATTTTTAAATTATTTGTTTCCATTATTGCTCTAATATCCTTTGAATCAATATAAAAATAATCTTCATTTGATAGTAGAAGTCCAAATAATGATTGATAAATTTTTATATTTTTTATATCTGATAAATTACATATTAGTGATAAATATTCAGAAATAATATAAAAATTTGAATTTAAATTTTTTATTTTTAATTTATTCTCTTCTTTTGAAATATATTCAATATAATTAATAAAGAATCTTGGGGCAAATAATTCAAGTGAAACAAATAAATATTGAACAAATGTTTTAGGATATAAATCTAATAATAAAGAGAAACATTCATATTTTTGAGTTTTAATACTATAATAAAGAGGACTTTCGTTTGATTCAATTATATATTCATCATAAATAAATTTTGGAAGTAATTCTGTTTCATATTTTTCATCTTTGTTTTCATTTTCTATATTATTTTTATCAGTATTTAAAAAAATAAATAATAAATGATTATAATATTTTTTTTTAGATTTGAAAGCAGGAATTAAATCTTTTAAATACTCATATTTATTTTTTGAGACAATTAATTGAATAATATTTTCATTTTTCATTTTTTCATTAAGTATTTGTTCTTTTTCATCATAAGTAAAGCTATCAAATAAAATTTTTGCAAGTTCATCATTAGAATATTCAATGCAATTAATAAATAATTTTACAAAACTAAAACTATTTAAAAGTGAACTAAAAGCTTTTATATAAGAATCATAATATTTAATATTATTATAATTTGTAGAAATTAAATAATAATCATTATGATCAAAAGAATCAAATTGTAAAATGTCATGAAATTCTAATATATAATCTAAATTCTTTGAAATAAAAATTGATTTTTTTAAATTATATTTTACATCATTTATATTTTTGAATATTTCCTTTATTTGATTCATTGTAATATAATTTTCATTAATATATTTCAAAATATTATCTGCAGAAGCAATTAAGCATAAATAAAAATATATTGTTTCATTATAATTATCAATAAATATTGAAAATTTATTTTTTCTTTTTTTTATAAATGAGAATTCATAAAATGTTTTAATTATTATATGTTTTAATAAAAAGTCTTTTCCTTCAGTACTAAATGGTTTAAAATTTAATTTATCCATAATTAGCATAAATAAATTTAAATCATCTCTAAAAATAGAATAAGTTAAAAATAAATTTGAATAAAAATTATTTTTTGATAATGTATTTAATAAAACTGAAAAATTATTCTTTTCCTTTGTATTTTGTAATATTATTTTAATAAATTTATCTAATAAATTAACATTATTATATTCAATCAATGATGATATTAATTTTTCTATTATTAATTGATAAATTTCTAAATCAATTTTATTATTTGTAATTAAATTGAAAAATTTTTCATTATAAAAAATATCAATATATTCATTAGGAAAATTATTCATAATATAAGAGAAATTATTTTTTGATATTATTAAAAATGTTTCAATGAATTTAATATTTATTTGAATATCATATAAAAGAGGAAATTTGATTAAAATTTCAATAAATTCAGTTAATTGTTTAGATTTTATTTTATCTTTAAAATAATGATATAACATATAATAAAATGCGTCTAAAAAAGACTTATTTTTTAATAAATCATTAAATTCAATATAATCTTTTTGAATTATTTTTAAATTTTTTAATAAAATATTTAAGTTATCAATTGGGGCTTTTTCTAATTCATTTTGTAATTCATTATTAAATTGAACATACTTTGAACTATTATTTTTTGATATTTCAATAATTCTATTATCTTTTACAATTTCATTAAATATTGATTTATATTCTTGTAATATTTCTTGTTTTTCTAAATTTTGATTATATAATAAGAATATAAATGGATTAAAAGAAATAAAATAATAATAATCTGAAAATAATAAATTAGATGGGCTATCAAATGAGTTTATCAAATTTGGTGGAATAAATGATAATATTTTTTGTTTTTTTGCTATATTTAATTCAATATTTAATTTTATATATTGATAAAGCAAATTATCCTCATTTTCTTTTTTAAAATTCAGATTTATAAATTCAATTATATCTGGATTTGATATAAAAATATTGAAAAAATCTTCATTTTTATATGTTATTTTAATAAAATTTATAATTGAATTTATTAAATTATTTTCACTATATTTCTTTTTATTAAAATTTAACAGACTAAAATTGATAATAAAATTTTCAATAAATCTGTTTTGTAATTCTATTTCATAATTTTTACCATCAAGAAGTTTATTATATTTAATTAAAATTTTGATTTCTTTTTCCATTATTTCTTCATATTTTTCTAAAGTAGTAGTTAAAGATAAAATTTTAGCAAGAATAAACAGAAAACAATTAAATTTATTTGTTTTTTTTTTAATAGAATTACATAAATAATAAAATATATTTGGTATTATAAACTTTGAGTAAGTTTGTAAATAATCATTAAAAATATTATCAACAAAGTTACAATAAAATGTATAATTAATATTAATTGAACTTACATTTTTTAAAATTTTATAATAAGGAGTAAACATTTTTGAATCAATTTGTAAAAAAATTTCTTCATAATACTTAAAACTTTTTTCATTATTTAATAAATAACATAATAATAGAATTATAAGCTCATCGTTAACTTTATTAAAATTTTTATCTAATTTTGATAAATTTAAAAAATCATTTTTTGAAAAAAATTTAGGATAATCTTTAAATACAAAATGAGTATTTTTATATATGAACAATTGGAATATCTCTCTTAAGTAATTTGAATTTTTAAGTCCTTGAATAAATGATAAATATAATTCTATAATTTGAAAATTGTTTGGATAAGTCGATATAACATTATTTAATTGAAATATAATAGAATAAATAATATATTTATTATTCTCAAATGGAATTGAATCATTTAATTTTAATTTTTTATATATATATTCTAAATTTGAAGTAATAATATTGATTAACCTATCACTTTTTATTCTTATTAATAAACTACATATAAATGCTAATATTGATTGATCATAAATTAATGAAGTTATTGAATTAAAAATAAAATTAAGAGTATCATCTGAGAAATTATTTTCATTTCTAAAAATAAATTCTAAAAATTTTAGAAATGTATTTGATTGAGGAGTTAGTTTTACAAAATTCATTATCACCTCTCCAATGTGATCTTGTTGACTAATATTATAATGTAGCATATTTTTATTTCCATATTTTTTATCTATTTCTCCACAATTTTTTATAAATTCTGCTTCATTTTTTTCTTGTGCTTTTGATTTAATATCTATTAATTGATTAACATTTAAATAATTTTTTATGTCATCATTTAAATATTTACTATTATTAGTTAAGAAAACTATATAATTCATAAATAAATCAATTTCATTAAATATTGGAACATTATTCACAATATAATCAAATAATATTTTAAAAACTTCTTTTGAAATTATTTTTTTTTCAGAAATAATTTTTAAAATTGTTTTATCCCCATATCTAAAAGAAAAATCAAGTAATTTTCTATTTAACAAATGTTCAAAAATTTTTTTAAACTTTTTATCATCATTTAAAAAATCAAAAATATATTGTGTTGGATTAGTTATTGCTTGTAAATGATATATTTTTTTCATTTCCATTTCAGTGTTAAATAGAACTTCATCCCATAATTTTTCAGATTCTTCTTCTTCCATATTTAAATTTAACAATAAATAATTTATAGGATAATATCCAAATGAATCAAAATTTGAAAGTAAACTTATTATTAACTCTGTATTATTTTTAAATAAATTTTCATTTATATTTAAATAAATTTCTTTTTTGTCTTTTGATGATGTTTTTTTATTTTGAAATAAAAAATGATATATATTTTGTTTAAATCTTGAATCTTTTAAATATTCAATTGTTTTATTTTTATCATTTTCATTTTCTAAACAAGGTAAAATAATTTCAATTAAATTTTTTAAATAATTATCAAAATTTTCATTTTTAATTTCGTTTTTTAAAATATAAAATAAATTATCAAAAAGACAATCTATATTATTTGATAAATTAGGTAAAGTTTTAAATTTATTTAATAATTCAGTAGCATCTTCATAATCTTTTCTAATTATCATATAATTTAATATATTAAAATATATATTTTTCATATATAATACATTATGAATTAAATCAATATCTTCTTTAAAAATACAATCAATTTTTTCATTAATCTCTTTTGAAGATAATTTAGACAAATTTATTCTATCTAAATTGAAATCAATTAAAAATTTATATATTCCTGTTTTATTTTCATCACTTAAATCATTATATAAATTAGGATAATTTTCTTTAAAAATTTTAAAAAAATTTTTATATTCTTCTGAATGAGTTATTGATATTTTTTGATAATTCCATATTAAATCATTTATTAAAATTAAATAACAAGTTTCTCCAAAATTATTTTTTTGATTAATTGTATTTTCATCTAATAAACCTAAATTAAATAATCTTATAAAAATTTTTATAAAAAATAATTTGTCTTTTCTCTTTGAATAGATAATTAAAAAATTTTCATTAACTCTATTAAGTATATTAATTTTTTCTTTTAATTCAGTAAAAAATTCATCAAAATTTTTTTCATAAATTTCATTATCAGTTTTCCTATAAAGTTCAAGAAAAAGTTCAAATATACTTTCTTGATTTGAGTCAAATAATTTATTATTTTGAGATAATAAATTTTGAATTTGTGTTTTATAATCAGAAAAAAATTCTTCAGGAGAATTAAATAATTTATCAATAAATTCTTGTGGAAGGAGATTTTCGTTTTTATTTACATTTAATTTTCTTTGTTCTTTGATAAACTTTAATAAATCCATTTATTTTTATATTAAATTAATGAAAATTGAAAAAATTAAAATAAAATTTATAAAAATGCAAACAAATATTATTAATATACTTTATCAAAAAAATAAATAATAATATGTTTAATCCATATTTTTTAAATGAGATGTTTTTATTATAAATTTAAAAGATTTAAGTTAGATTATTATTCATAGTTTAATTAATTCATTTTAATTAATTAATTAAATGTTATATTTTTATAATTTTATTTTTATTATATTGATTAACATTTATCATTGAAATTAAATCATATTTATATTATTTATGTTCAAAAAAATTTAAGATAAAAATATAAATTTAAAAAAAATAATTCGAAATAAAAAAGCATTATTACTTTAAAATATATTTAAAAATTAATGAATAAATAAAAATAAATATAGATATTTTACAAATAAATAATTATTTAAAAAAATTAAAAAAAAAAAATCCAAACTCTATATTCTCCATTTTTTAAATTATAATACATTTATATATATCTGATGACGTTATCAAATAAAAAAAAACACTTTCAAAAAAATATATATAAAATTAACATCTAAAAAAATAAAAAATACTAAAAAAAATTATAATGAAAACACTTTCCAAAATCCTTTTAATAACATTCCTAATAACAATATCTTCATTTGAATTAAAAAAAAGAAAACTTTCCGAAATAGAAAAAAATGAAATAGACCAAATATTTTATTCAATGATGTCATCTCCTTCAAAACCATTACCAACTCTTCTTCAAAATTGTGAAAACAAAGACAAAAAAAAAACATGTCCCTTATGTCAAACAATAATAAAACAAATAAGAGAATTAATAATAAAAAAATATGGATATGAAGGATTATTAAAATTCTTTATATCATTATGTAATTTAGCCCTTGATACTGATTTCTGTGAAAATGCAATTAGAGGTTATGGTCCAGTTTTTTTTGATAATTTATCAAAATTAATAATAAACGAAAAAAAATTATGTCAAATTATAAATTTATGTGATTCAAAACAAAAAAAAATAAACGTTGATGAATATGCAAAAAATTTATTAAAAAACAAACCAGATAAAAAAAAGGAAAAATTACCAAAAGAAGGAAAAACAATAAAAATGTTACAATTAACAGATGTACATTTAGATTTATTATATAAAGAAAATGCAAGTGCATATTGTACTAAATTATTATGTTGTCGTGATCCACCATCAAAAGGAGCAAAAATAGTTTCTGGTAAATATGGTTTTCCAGGAATGTGTGATACTAATTTAAATTTATTTCAAAGTTTCTTAGATTATTCATATAATTTAAAACCTGATTTCTTTATTTGGACTGGTGATAATGCACCACATGATGTTTGGTTAGGTAGTCAAGAACATGTTTTTGAAGCAAGTTTAACATTAAAAAATATGATTGATAAGAAATTTAATCATGAAATACCAATTTATCCTATTTTAGGTAATCATGAAAAATATCCTAATGATGAATTTGGATTAAATGAAACTTATCTTTTAGAAAATATGGCAAATATTTATAAAAGTTATTTAAGTAATGATGCTTATGAGACTTTTAAAAAATATGGTTATTATACTATGAAACATAAAGATACTAATTTAAGAATTGTTGCTTTAAATTGTTTATATTGTGATACTTTTAATTTTAATTTAATTGTAAATAAAAATGGAGCAAAAAATCAATTTAAATGGTTAGAAAATGTTTTATTAGAAGCTGAAAAAAATAATGAATTTGTTTATATTTTAGATCATATTCCATTAAATGCTAATTTTTATTTAACTGAATGTGCAAAGAGAATGAATGCTTTATTTGATAGATTTGATTATATTATAAGAGGTTATTTCGGAGGACATACTCATATTGATGATATTAATCCAGTTAAAAATTATTTTGAACCACATAATGTTATTAATATTAATTATGTTGCTCCTGCATTCACACCTTATCCTAGAGTACTTCCTTCTTTTAGAATGTATTTAATTGATGAAAAAACTTACTTAGTTAAAGATTATTTACAATATCGTTTAAATTTAACTAAAGCTAATTTAGAAAGAGAAGCTAAATGGGAATTGTCACATTTAGGAACTCAAATTTTTAATGTTAGTGATTTAACTCAAATGGAAGAGATGACTAAAGTTAATGTTGATAAAAAATTTATTATTAAAAGATTTGCTGATAGTGATACTGGATATAAAAATTCGGAAAAAAAAAGTGAGTTAAAAGATGCACAATGTTCTATTCAAAGTGAAAGTTTTGGGAAATGGATGAGTTGTGCACATCCTAAATTAGATGTTAATTATAATCATATTTTTAGTTTGTTAAATGCTATTAATGGAGAATGGAATGAAGGTGATGATTAGTTATTATTTTTTTATTTATAATTTTAAAGACAAAAAATTAGAAAATTATGTCATTTTTTTATTTATTTTTTATTTTTTTTTTAATGATTTTATATATATATTTAAATTTATATTTAAAAGATTAATCTATTTATATTTATTATTAAAACTTTATCCAATTAAAACTCAGTTATTATTTTACATAAAATAAATTCTGCTTGTTTTTTTTTGAAAAAAGAAACTGAAAAATATAAAAATTTATTTCAAAAAAAATAAAATCAATAAAGAATTGATTTACTTAATTCCTCCAAAATGCATACAATTCTTATTACTACTTAAAGTTGATGAATTATTAGTAGTATCACTAGAAATACAAAAAGATCTTAAACTTTTATTTTTATAAAATTGATGATTATTAACTTCTTGACTAGTTATTATATTATTACTATTATTATTTCCTAGAAAAAAATTTTTATAACTAACACAATATTTTTTCATTTTCTTATCATTCAAATTAAAATATTCCTTTCTTATATTAATAATATTATTAACTTTATTTATTTTTCCAATATCACATTCTTTCTCATCATTATTATTAATATTAATTTCTTCATCAGAATCATTTTTTTCTTTTAAATTATCATACAAACTTTCATGTATATTTTGAAATTTAATAACTTTAGTATTTCCAGGATCAAAATAATCAAATTCATTAAAATAAAAATTATAATTCCTAAAAATAAAATTAACATTTTTCGTAATTTTATATTTATTATATCTTTCCAAAGTATTTTCCCCAGGAATTTTAACATAATTAACAAATTTACTATCAAAATTATCTTCAGTTTTTTTTGGTTTAAAAGGAGTTTTAATTTTTTTTAAATACAATTCTTTCCAAGGAAAAAATTTAATCCAAGGATGTTCAAAAACTTCTTTAGATCCATTAAAACCTAATCTATCATTTTGTTTCCTTACTAATAATTTATTAGCAAAATCAGCAGAATCAATACTCCACCCTTGTGGAATATCATCTTTTTTAATATGAATTTGTTTATTAAAAATTTCTTGTTTTAAATTTTTTCTATTTGTTCCTAAATAAGGCCTATGACCAAACATAATTTCATATAAAATAACACCAATAGCAAAATAATCAACTGCATAATTATGATTTTGACCAAATAATACTTCAGGTGACATATAACCTGGAGTTCCGCTTGTTTCTTCTTTATTATTTTTTTCTAATTTTTTTGCAATACCAAAATCTGTTAATCTTAAATAACCATTTTTTTCAAAAATTAAATTTTCTGGTTTAACATCTCTATGAAGAATATTATTTGAATGTAAATAATCTAAACTTAATAAAATATTCGATAGAAAAAATTTTGTTTGTACTTCATTAAATCCTCTATTTTTATTAAAATGAAATCTTAAGTCACCTCCGCTTAAGTAATCCATTACTAAATATAAATAATCGTTGTCTTGAAAGGCAAAATGAATATTTATTATGAAAGGATGATTTATTTTTGATAATAATGACAATTCATCTAAAACTGATGTTTCACTTTTTTTATCTATTATTTCTATTTTTGACATTTGCTTTAAGGCATATATTTTTTTGTATTTTAAATATAAGACTTTCCATACTCTACTAAAACCACCTCGGCCTATTATTGTTATGAAACGAAATGAATTTTTTGTTATTGTTTTATCATCTATTTTTAGATAAAGATGGAGGTTATATTTTTTTATTTTTTACTTTTTGGTAAGAAGGATAAGGTATTTTCATTTCCCATTTAAGTAAAATTGAAAAAATATTTTTTGATATTTTATTATTCAATTTTTTAAATATTATTTCGTTGATTAAAAAATTATTTGATTATTTTTATACAGAAATGATTATTGTAATGGTTTTTGAATTATAATTTAATAAAATAATACAATAAAAATAAATGAAAAAATATATTGTAAATAAAAATATTATATATCTTGTAAATTATATATCTATATTAAAATTAATATTAAAATTTAATTATTTTTTTTATAACCAAATAATCCAAAATCATCATCATTTATAACACTCATAATTAAACTAGTTTTCTCTTTTTGAGGTTTTTTAATTCTATTTTTATTTATAGGATTATTAGTATTATTAATTGGAGAATTTTTAATATCTTTTCTTTTCTTTTTATCATCTTTTATTTCGTTGTTAATATTTAATTTTTTTTTGAAATTATTATTTTGAGAATTAGGTGAATCAGTAATTTTATCAATGATATTTATATTTTCATTATTATAAAATTGGCTTTTTTCAAATTCAATTTTTTCCAAATATATTTGATTATTTTCAATAGGATAAAAAATAGAATCATCAAAGAATTTATCTTCAAATTTATTTTTAGTACTATTATGAGATGTATTATTTTTTTCTTCAAATAATTGAAAATTAATTATTTGAGAACATACTTTTAGTGTATTTTTTGACTGATTTTTTAATGTATTATTATTAAAATTAAGTTTATTATTTGAATTATTTCTTTTTGGAATTATTTGATTTCTTTTTTTAGATAATATTGAAAAAGAAATAATTCTACAAATTTTATTCGATTTTTTCTTTTTAAAATTTAATATTATATTTTCTTTCTTTTTAATTTCATTTTTTAATTGATTTATCATTTGAAATTGTTCATTTATTTTATTTTCATATAAATTTTTATTTTTTAAATTTTCTTCAACTTCTCTTTTTTTATTCCTATTTAATCTCATTTTAAATTCAATATTTTGAGTTTTTAAAATTGAATTTTCTTTTTTTAACTGATTAATTTCTTTTCCCAATTCTTTAATTTTATTTTCAAAATAATTGTTCTCACAAAATTTTTCTTTATCTTTAATTCCAAAAATACTTTTTTCATTTACATTATTTTGATTATTATTTTCAATTAAATAATTATCAACAAAATTAGAATCAAAACATGAAGATTCATTACTATTATATCTATTATCATAACTATTATTTCTTCTTATTTTTTTATTACTTAACAATCCTTCATTATTATAATCAAAATGATTTTCATCTGAATAAAGAGGAATTTTCCTTGTAACATATTTTAATTCAATATCATCATCTTGATTAATTGTATTATCTAAACTTTTATAATGATAATTTTTTGTTTTTGGTTTATGATAAATTTGATTAATTAAATTATTATTTTCTTCAATAAAATTATTATCTGATTTATTCCTTATAATTTTACTTTTTTTAATTTGTTTTGTAACTTTAGAATAATTATTAACTTGTAAATTACTGGTATTAAATTTATTTTCATTTAACATATATTTTTTTAATTAATTAATTAAATTTTATTCATTAAAAATTAATTCCATTGAAGCATTATTACCATCTCTATATATATTATAAAAAACCATTACAATATCAAAAACATACCAAAATAAAAAAATAAAAGAAAACAAAAACATTAAAATAATATAAGTGAAAGATTTTTTTGCTTCAGCACGACTTACTTTTTTTAAATGTTTAATAGAAAGTTTTGAAATAATAACACTCCCAAAAATTAAATTAAATAAAAATAAAATAAATTGAAAAGTTCCAATTATAGAATGACCTAAATAAAAATGAACACTACCAAAAGATAAAAAAATTGAAAAAATTAATGCATACATTTGATTTTTACTTTTATAATTACATCTTGGTGTATTATTTATATATGAATCGAAATCTGTAAAATAAGTTTGATAACCTTTAAAACATTCACAATTATCTTTTGTTGAAGAACAAATTCCTTTTCCTGAACAATGTTTTAAACTATCTGTACAATTAAATTGTTTAATTTTTGTTATGTCATAATCAGCACTTTTTGAAATTGGAATAATAAATATAATATAAAGAAGTTTATATAACATTTTATGAATTTTTTTAAAAAAAATAAAATTATATATTTTATAATATAACACAAAATACAATAAAAGTATTTATATATATTTTTGTTTATAAATATTCAATCATTCTTTTTCTTAAAGTATTTTTTTTATCATAATTATTTTTATTATTATAATTAATGTTTTCATTAAACTTTATCATAGATTTACCATAATTATTTTTACCTTCAATAGATTGTGAAATTAGAATATTATCTTTATAATATCTATATTTAAATTTATTTATTTTTCTAGGAATTTGATATTTATTATATTCATCAGAAAAAATATTAATACAATCACTTTGAAAAGATAAATTTTTAAATTTTTTTTTTCCTTTAACAACAGGGAATGAATTTGGTGTTTTTTCAAATAAACTTTTCATACTTCCACTTGAAGAATGAAGAATTTTATTATTATCATTATTATTATTTTTATTTATATTAATTTTTTTTTGTGATTTATGTAAAAAGTCATTTACATCATAATCAAATTCAGGTTGAATTACTCTTCTTGTTGCAAAAAAACTATTTCTTCTTTGAAGAATTGTTTTATTTTCCATACTTTTATTTAAATTTCTATGTTCATTTCTTTTTTTTGTATTATTAAAAAAATTTTTAAATCCTCCTTCTAATTCATTTTTAATTTTTATTCTTCTTAATTTATTTTTAGTATCATCAGGTTCAATTACATTTGATTGATCTTTTAAATTTTGCCATTTAAATCTTTTTTCTGTGAAACCAAATGGACAATATGATTTTTGTTTTATCATTCCAAAATTTGAATATGAATTTTTACAGGTTAAATTTTTGGAGTTTTCATATTTACAATTATTAATATCATAATTTTTTTCTGTTTTTTTTTGAATATTATTTTCAAGCATTTTTTTATATGCATAGTATGTATTTCTATTTAAGTTATTTAACATTAAAGAAAATTGATTTTGAAGTTTTGTTGACATTGAACAATAGAGAAATTAATATATATTTTTATTTATTTTATATGAAAATAAATTAATTTATATTGAATATAAATAAATAAAAATTATATTTATCTTTTTAATCATATTTAATATACTTAAAATAATAAAATTATTTATATAAAAAACAATAAACAAAAAAACAATAAAAAACCCAAAAATAGAAAAAAAAAAAATAATTATTTTCTAAAACTTATCCATAAATCACCTCCAAAAATAGCCTTAAATTTTGTCCAAAACAATTCTAAATAAAAATAAAAAAACCAAAAAAAAAAAAAAGTAAAATAAATGGAAAGTACAGGTTTATCATTCCCACAAGCATATTTAAATCTATCATTAATACAAGATTCAGAGTCATCAGTTTCAGCAAAATTTGTAACATGTCCAGCATGTAATGGAATAGTATGGGAACCAATTCAAGCAAAATGTGGAAATTTATTTTGTGAAAGATGTTATAATTATTATATTAAATCAAAATTAACTTGTCCAAAACATCCAAATCAACCACTTATAAAAAATAAAAATATAACTGAAAATGATTCTATATTAAATCAAATATTTCAATCAATTAAATTAAAATGTAAAAATCATAATGAAGGTTGTCAATACATTTTATTTTATAATGAATTAAAAAATCATTTAGAAAATGAATGTTTATATCAAGAAATTTTTTGTCCTAATAATTGTGATATTGTAATTTATAAAAAAGATTTAGATGAACATTTAAAAAATTGTAGAAATAGAAAAATTAATTGTGAAGAATGTGGACAAGAATATATAATTAAAGATGAAGAATTTCATAAGAATAATTGTCCAAAAAGTTTAATTAAATGTGATAATGGTTGTGGAAAAAAAATTCCTAGAGATCAATTAGAAAAACATAAAAAAGATGAATGTCCTAAAACTAAAATTTCTTGTAAATTTTGTGGTGATAATTTTGAAAGGGAAAAATTTAGAGAACATAATTATGAATATGAAGAAAAACATTTTACTATTTTTTATAATTATTTTAATAAATTAAAAGAAAATTATGAGAATATGAATAAAAAAGTTGAAAATATTTCTGTTAATATTCAAAAATTTCAATTTCCTAGTAAGAAATTTAATGAATTAGAAGCTAGAATTAATCAAAATGAAAAGAAAATTAATGAAAATAATTTTCCTTATTTGTTTAATGAATTAAATAAAAAATATGAAATTATGAGTGCTCAAGTTGAAAAATTACAAAATTTAAAAACAAATCATCAACAAGAAGAAAGTATTATAATTAATGATGATAAAAATCAATTTGTAAATAAGAAAAAAATAAGAAAAACAAGTGATAAATATGATAATTATAATTCAATTAATAATAATCAGAAAAATCAAAATGAAATGAATAAAAATTATAATAAAAATGATATAACAACTATAGATATTACAAATAATAATAATACATTAAATTTAATATCTAATAACACAGATTCAAAAAAAGATTCATCAATTTCTTCAAAAAGTTCATCATTAAATTCTTCAGATAAAAATACAATACAAAATAAAATTTCAAAATCAAATTCATTATCAGAAAAACAAATAAATAATGAAATAGAAAATGATAACAATTTATATTTAAATGAAATTGAATTATTTGACAAAAATTTTAAAGGACCAAATTTAAAAATATTAAACACTTCAGTAATGAGTGAATATATGGGAAATACAAATTATCATCAATTTGCATTTGGTTCTTTTTTATTAGAAAATAATAAAACTTCATATCATTTTGTTTATAAAATAAATTTAGCACCAGTAAATTTACCTTGGGTTGCAGTTGGTTTATGTGATAAACAATATGTCATTCAAAATAAATATAAATTTAAAGATAATGAAAATGGTTTTTTTGGTGTTTCTACAAATGGTAAACAATGGAATTCTAATAAAAAAAAAGAATTTTGTAAAAGTTTCACTGATTTTAAAAATGTTGATGAGCAAATTATAAAAGTTACTTTTGATTATGAACCAAGTGAAAAAATTTTAAAGTTTAATTATAATAATATGTATTCTGATATTTTACATGATGTTTATGCTAAACAATCGAGGGGTTTAACTTTTTGTATTGTTTTTTTTAATAGTGGAGATATCGTTGAATTAATTTATAATGGAATAAATTAATAATTAAATTTTTTTAATCTGATTTTTATTTTTTTTTTAATTAAAAAATTATTTAAAGATTAATATTAAATATAAAAATTATAAATATATCTTTTTATATACTTATTTTGATATTCAATTTTTGTATTCTTTCATTAAATAATATACGAAAATTCAAATTATTTTAAATAATCTTTTATTAATCCTTTAATTTCGTTCATTTCATTTTCACTAAAATTTGTAATTATTTTAGGTGTTTTATATTCGTTTTCAATTTCTTGAAATTTTTCTGTTTCATTTTTTAATTCACTTATTTTTTCTAATAATTTTCTTTCTGAAATTAAATATGAAATATCATTTTGATAATTTATAATATCAGATAATAAAATTTTATATTTTTTTCTTAATTCATTACTTAGATTATCATTTTCTATATTATTAAAATCTTTATTATGATTTTCAATATTTTCAGGAATTTTTCCCTTTAATAAATTACTAATTGAAATTTTAGATTGAATATCTCCAACATTAAACAGAATAGGAATAATTGCAATAATAATAGAAAGAATAAAAATACAAAATGAAAGAAATGACATAATAAAAATTAAAATAATATTTAAAAAATAAATAATTAAATAAGGAAAAATATTTTTTTATTTTTATAAAATTTAAATTTCTATTTTTTAACCTCTCCAATAACACTTCCTTCAATAATATTAAAATATCCTTCAATTTTTTTAAGTTTTTCTAAATCTAAAGCATCATAAATATAAGTACCACTAGAATTCATAATTTTTCCTTTTTTATTTACAACAATTGAAAATAAAAATGGTTTTTTTTTATCTTCTTTTCTCATAAATGATATTTTATTAATTTCAAATATATTTACAAAAAATTTATTAACTGGTTTATCAAATATAATCATATGATTTTGTTTTGTAAACATCATTAAACAATCTCTCCAACTACTAAACATTCCAGGATCTCTTTTAATTTCAAATTTATCTTTAATTAAATCACTAATATTTAAATTTGTTGGTTGTGGATTTATACTTATTAAAGTTTCAAAAAATATTTCAATATTTACATAATTTTCAATTTTAAATTTTATATCATTATTTAAAATTTCATTTTGTACTCTATTTGAATTTTTTAAAAATGTTTGATAGTCTTTTAAATTAGAATTTATTTGGTCTTTTAATTTTTGAGTATCAAAAATTTTTGGAATACGAAAACTTTGATCAACATTTGGTTTTGACATTTCTTCATAATATTTTTCAATTGATTCTAAATCTTTTATAATTTCTTGACTAAAAATTTTTTTATTTTCTTGAATATAAAGTAAAACACAATTTTTAACTAAACTTGAATATTCTAAAAAAACCATATTTACTTTATATAATGTATCTTTTATATCTAAAACAAATAAATTAGTTTTTAAAATTAATTTATTTGTTCCATTGAAAAAATCCATTACAATAATAACGAAATCTTCTATTTCTTCTAAATTTGAAGGTTTTTGAATTTCATTTTTATTTTGTAGATTTATTTGAGGAGAAAATGAATTAAATAATAATTCATATTTTGATATGTATTTTTTTTCCAATTTTTTTCTTCTTCTTTCAATTTTATCGATTTTAACATTTATTTCTTTTTTTAATTTTTCAATCTCATTATATTTTTCATTTATTGAATTAACAGGTGTTTTTGATAATATTTTATTTTTTAATGAATTTGATAAATCTTCAAAATTTTTTGATAAAGAATTTTGGGTTTTTTCTAATACTTTACCCAAACCACTATCATTTATTTTTGCTAATTTTTGATTTGCATTTTTGAAAACTGTTTTTGTATTATTTATTTCTTGTGCAAGAGATTGATATATTGTTTGTATATTTTTAAAAAATTGAAAAAAATTACTATTTTCTTTAAATGAATTTTCTAATCTCTCAAATAATAATGATGTAAATAAATTTATTATTATACTTATTCCATTTGAATAAGTCATTGCAAAATTATATTTATCTCTCATTTCTTTTGCTTTTTCAGAAATTATTTTTTCAATTTCTAATTGTTTATTTACTAATACTTTAAATAAATCTTGAATTTTCATATTTTTTCCTTCTTTTTTTTCTTCAATTTTATTTTCTTCTTTTTTTTCTTCTTCTTTTTTATCTTCTATTTTATTTTCTTCTTCTTTTTTATCTTCTATTTTATTTTCATCTAT
This sequence comes from Isotricha prostoma, assembly GCA_023807205.1. Lineage (NCBI taxonomy): Eukaryota > Ciliophora > Litostomatea > Vestibuliferida > Isotrichidae > Isotricha > Isotricha prostoma. The sequence continues at coordinate 4,615 of JAJMZS010002976.1, read as the reverse complement.
TTTTTTTTCTTCTATTTTTTTTTCTTCTTCTTTTTTTTCTTCAATTTTATTTTCATCTTTTTTTTCTTCTATTTTATTTTCATTATATTCATTAATATTTACTTCCATTAAATTAAAATAAAAGCAATAAATAAAAAAAATAAAAATCTGATAAATTATGTATAATTTAAATGGGACAATGTGGATGTGCAGAACCAAAAAAAAGCCGTGAAAATATAAAAGAATAGTAAATAAATTAATAATATAAATAGTAAATATACAATTAACCAAGACAATTCCCAAGTAACAGCAACAATTCCTCCAAAAGAAGATTTATATTTTGAAATAGTATTAAATAATTTTCAATCAAAAGGTTTAAATGAAAATAAACATTATGCAATTAAAGTAGATTTTTTAAATAAAGTTTTTTACTCAAATGAAACATTTCAAGGTCCAGAACCAAAATTTAATATAAAAGAAGAATTTCCTTTAAAAATTGATTTTTATTCATTAAAAATTTCATATATTAAAATTGAATTATATTGTTTTAATAGTCCAAAAAATAAAAAATCAATATTAAATGCAATTCAAAGAGAAATTCCAATTTCAATATTATCAGTTGATTTATTAACTTGTGCAATTGGGACTAAACATCATGATATTCAATTATTAAGTTCTAAAAATTCTAATATTTTATTAGGAAGAATGTTATTTGATGTTGAATGTGTACAATTAGCAGATATTTCTATAAGTATTGATTCAATTGTTGCTAAATTAAATTATTCTGTTCAAAATCAAATTTGTTTTAAAATGAAATATTTATATGAAAGAAAAAAAAGTGAATCTGAATTTACAATTCCTGTTAAAAGTGAAATTGAAGTTAAAGGAAATAAATCAATTTATAATTTAAAAGCTGATTTAAATCAAGAAAATCCATTAACTTTTAATAATATTATGTTAAGTGTTAATGAATTAACTTGTTCAAATATTGAAATTTTATTATTTGAAATGAATGTTGCTGAAAATGAAGATAAAGAAATAAATGAAGAATTATTAGATAAAGAAAATAGAGAAATGAAATATCCAATTGAAAGTAAAGGAACTTATTTTATGAAAATTCCAAAAACAACATCATCAATTCATCCAAATTTAAAAAGTAAAACTTTAAAAGTAACTAAAAAATTTGAAGAAGAATTTTTAATATTATTACCTAATTGGGAAATTGGATATTCAAGAATTAGTTTATATAATATTTTAAGTGAAAAAACTATGTTTCTTCATTTTCAAATGTCTAATTGTTTTCATTTATTTAATTATTTATATAAAGAAGCTTTTCAAGAAAAAATTTCAGATTTGAATTTAAGTGGTCAAAATTTAACACCAAAGAATTCAAAATTAGATTTAGGAATTGAAAAAGTATCATCACATAGAAGTGAAGTTAATTTTGGAAAAATATTATCAAATGCAAATTCACAAAAAGGTGAAGATAAAAAAAAAAAAGATAATAAAAAATTAGGAAATAATGTAGTTTTAAAAATATTTGATGAAAGATTACCAATAACATTCAAAGAAACAATATATCATAATGGGAAAGTAATAGGAGAAATAGAAGGAAATATTACAATTAAACATATTCCTTTATTAAAACAAGTAACATGTGGTTGTCATACAGAAAGAGGATTAGATTTAAATACAAATTATTATAATATTTCATCTTTATCTGAAGCAACTACAAAAAATGAATTACCTAAAGAATTAAAATTTATTGAAAATCAAAATGGAGAATTAACTCAAAGTATTTTAAATTTTACTTTGAAACAAAATACTTTTTCATATAAAGAATTAAATAATCATTTAACTGATGTTTTAAAAAGTTTTATAAATCCTTTAAATTATACTGATAAAGATGGTCATTATAGATATGATATTAAAACTGAATATGGAAGATTAAAAGCTCCTGAAATTTTATTAAATGTTGGTTTAACTATTGTAAATTCTATGGATGGTTTTAATAAAGAACAAAGACAATTATGTTTTCAAATTTTAAATTTAATTAATTTAAGAGGTGAATTAACATTAAAATCTTTATCTTTATTTACTGTTCTTGGTAAAAATGAAGAACAAAATAAACAACAAATTAAAGTTATTGAAATTTTTTTGGAATATATGATGAAATTATTAGATAATACTTTACAAAAATTTAATAAAAAATTTAATGACGAACAAACAAAACAATTCATTTCATCTTTTTTAGCAATTGCATATTTTAGAATCCCATTATTTCAAAATGAATTTTTAAAAACATTAAATCCAAATTATAAAGTAAATAAAGCAGAAATAATATTAATGGGAAGTTACAATTATATTTTTGATTGGAAGGAATTATTTTATACTAAAGTAGAAAGAATAAAAGAAATAAATTTTGAAGAAAAATCAAAAAAATTAACAGAAATTTTAAATAATTGTAATTGGAGAAAAAGAATAATATTAAAAGGTTTAGGATTTTATAATATAATAGAGCAATTTGAGCCATATTTATTAACAAAATTTGAAAAAAGTGAAGATGTATCATTAGAAAATGTTCCAGGAATTTCAATAATAAAAGATTCAATAATTGAAGATTTACAAAGTAAAGCAATTTATAGTTATCCAACTTCTCTAATTAAACTTTTAGGTATTTTCATTTATAATCCAAATGATGTTAATAAATTTTATAAAATAATTATTAATAGAACTAATGCTTATGATAGTCCAAGTGTATTTATGGTTGTAAAAATTTTAGATTTCTTTTTCAGTATTAGTCAAAAAAATGAAGTTCTCTCATCTTTTGGATATAAATTTGATTTTAATTTATTAAAAGCACCTTTTTCTATTATTTTAGAAATTGATAATGCATTATGTATTGCAAAATATTTATGGTTATATTATAAAAATGCTGAAAAAATGTCAATTATTCATTTAAGTGAAGTTTTAACAGATCTTTTTCAAAATAGATTTTTCAATTTATTTTTTCATTGGTCTTGGCAAGTTAGAGAAATGTTTTATCATCTTTTATTATATACTGTATCTTATAAATTAAAAGGAAAAAATTATTTAACAGAAAAAAAAACAATAGTAGAAGAAAGAATGAATGCATTAAAAAAAAATGATGAAGAAGGATTTTATAAAAGTTTTCAAAATAATTATTATGAACAAATGAAAAGCAAAATAATAACAGATTATTATGAAAAAGCAAGATCAATAGAAGTAATTCGTTCAACATTAAGAAAAGAGAAAAAAGAACAAATTTATAATGAATGTTTTACATATGAAGCAAAAGGACTTGAAGGATTAACAAATGAAAATAGAAAAGTAGTTTTAGATGGAATATTTCAATATGAACAAGTAGAAAAAAATTTTAAAATATGGGAAAAAGAAAATAGAAATAATCCTCATCCTAAATTACCTGAACTTGATGTAGTGCCTCCAAAAGATGATTATACAGAATATACAACCACAAATGTTGATAGGTGGTGAATAAATTGTATTTTATAAATAATTATTCATTTTATAATTTATTAATTAAAAAAATAATAATTTTGTAAAATAAATTAATTTTTTTTTATATGAATAAATAAAAAAAAACGGAAAAAAAAATCCTTTCCAAAAAATATATAAATTACTAAAAATTCAAGATATTAATTAAGATGAAAAAAGCTGGAAAAACTATTAGTAAAAGTGTAAAAAAGTTTGAAAGTTCCAAAAAAGATGTCCCACAGGCTAGGGCTGGGAAAAGTAAAGAACCTTTACCTGATCTTGAAGAAATTAGAAGAATTTTAAGAATTGAAAAAGAAGAACAATTAATTAAAGGTAATGAAAAAGATATTCAAGTTGAAGAAAATAAAAATGTATCTCAAACAATATTGAGAGGAAAAAATAGAAAAAATATAAATATGGAAGAAGAAAAAATATTGTTATTAAGAGATATTTTAAAAGGTGATGTAAATGATAATATATATTTACCAAGAGTATATTACAGCAAAAATAAATGGTTTTCAAAAGGGGTAATAAAAGATAATGAAATGAATAACAAAGAAGAACTTAAAAAACCAAAAATTCAACAAAAAGAAAAAAAAGAAATAAAATTACCTAATGCAGAAATTGATATAAAAGGACCAAATATAAATGTAGATGGAGGAATTAAAACAAAAGGAGGAAAAGTAAATTTAAATGAACCAAATTTAGATTTAGATCCAATAAATTTAAGAGGATTATTATCTGGAGATATTGATGATGATATTAAATTAAAACATAAAAAATATGGATTTGGTGATATTGGTGTTGAAGAAATTACAGGAATGATTGATGGAAAAAAGAAACAAAATTTAACAACTCCAGATATTAAAGCAGGAGATGTTAATGTTAAAATACCAAGAGTTTCTGTAAATACACAAAATATTGAGCCTAAAGTTAACTTAGAAAATCCAGAATTTAATATGCAAGGTAATATTAAAGGTAGTAAAATTAACTTAGAAAATCCAGAATTTAATATGCAAGGTAATATTAAAGGTAAAGATATTAAATTACCTAATGCAGAAATTGATATAAAAGGACCAAATATAAATGTAGATGGAGGAATTAAAACAAAAGGAGGAAA